>JAQIXN010000095.1:0-69203 GCA_034698145.1 Proisotoma minuta | reverse complement strand
GAACGTTTAAATCTACAGTACAATACGGTTTAGACCTGGGTCTGAGAGCTCGTCTTGTGGACGGTAGGAATGAATGGAAAAAAATTGATGACGTCATAGTCTACAGTCCACAATACGAAATTTTGCTACACTACACCGATCTCAACCTCTCTAATGATTATGACGTGATAAAAGTTTCCAGAGTGCATACTTTATATTTTATCAGTAATTTAAAAAATCATCCTTTTTACAGTACGTTGCCAAATTTTTAAGCAGAGTTTCCCTAAAATAAAATGCAAAGTTATATGTTACCTAAACCTCATTTCAACTAATCCACCTCTCTTTTTTATTATTTAAACAAATAAGCCAAATCATAATCAATTGTGATTCGGAGCAAGGTGACATTTTACCGATTAGAGACGTCAATAATTATTAAAAAAAAAGAGTAACCTGAATTTTAAACATTCGCATTTTACGTATGTATAACAATTTTGTTTAGCTCATCGTCAATGAGCCATCCCTTTATTAGAGTTCCGTGATATTGGGTGATCACGATAAGAACTTATCAAGAGATTACTATGCAATTCGAGTACTCTTTTATTCTTTTATGGTGAAACGAATACCAGAGCATTGTAACGTAATGTCCATTCGGGCGTTTGTATCGGATCGGAACTGCATTTAGATTAAATTATAGTATATGCCTTAGAGACTCTAAGTTAGAGTAGATAGTATTGCATTATAATTAGCAATAAAAAGAAGGGTGAGAATTTTGTTTCGGAGTATTTCCGAGCATTTTTCAAAGAAGATTTCACAATGGAGATTTGGAAAGCAGTTGAAGGCTTGAACCAATTTCGGATAAATCCAGACAAAATCCACATAGTCGATCCTGTATTTAGACTTTTCTCTAAATTGACGGTGGGATGTCTCTTTCTTTGTGCTGGATTAGTGACCATGCAGTCCCTCGTAGGTAAGCTTAACATGCATGACTATTTGCATAAATGATCGAAAATCAAACAAAATTTCAGGAGACAAGTTGAAATGTGTCCTTCCCCCAAAGGTACCAAACTCAACATTTCCCGTTTTACAAGTTAGATTAATAACATGGAAGTATTTTAGGAAGATGTAAGAGAGAACGCTTTGAATCAGTACTGCTTTATTATGAGTACTTATACAGTCCCACGATTGTAAGTCATAAAACATTATATGTATAAGTATAATAGCAAGTGCTTTCTCTCTCTTAAGTTTGCCTAAACTATTTGATGTTTTAAAGAATAAACGGGACAGTAGGAGTCCATGTCGTAGCTCCTAGCGTTGGGCCAAGTTATGATGATGATCATCATAAATACCATTACTACTACCAATGGGTGCCAATTGTCTTGTTTTTTCAAGGATGGTCTTTCGTAATTCCATATTTCTTGTGGAAGGTTTTTGATGGAAATAGGATTAAAACAATTTGTGATCTCGACGTTTCTTCCGGTATAAAAATGAAGGTATACATCAAATTAAAACTAACTTAAATAAGAGAAAGTAATTAAACATTTGAATTTTTAGCAAAGGGGATTGTTTAAGGACACAAAGAAAAAAGAAGAATCGATCAACACGGCTGCTGTCTACATTGTTGGACATCTTTCGTTTAACAAATCTTATGCCATATTTTACATTGTCTGTGAAATCCTAAATTTGTGCATCGTTCTTTTCAACTTTTGGCTAACAAATGCCTTTCTCTCCAACTCTTTTAGCAATTATGGTCCACAGGTACTAAAGTATTTGTTTGAAGATCCGGAATCTGAGAGTCATCCCATGAACATAGTTTTCCCAAAGGTGTGTATTTAAAAAAAAATAATTAAAACAAGACAAATTAGACACATTTATAATCTTTGGTATTCTTTATTTAAAATTTTAGGTAGCTAAATGTGGTAAGTATTTTTAACCTCTTTAATTTGATAAGCATATACTAGTATATGTTGGATACATGTGATATACATATGGTAATTTATAATGTTGCAGATTTTCACAAGTTTGGTCCATCGGGAAATCTTATCAAGTATGTGACATTGACTTAATTTATTATTAACTCTCATCATAAGATTAGTTTTAGTTGCATGATCAATAACTTTTCTTATTTTGTAATCCCACAGATACGATATTCTGTGTATCTTGGCCTTGAATATCATCAACGAAAAGATTTACTTTTTCTTATGGTAAGTGTGTACTTCTTTCACTTGGTGACAACTTCACTTTTCATCCACTTCTTCGGCTTTGCTGCTTGTTGCATTTGGGCCAAAAAAGTTCACCAATTCATTAAAATTAATGTTGGAGTGTGAATTGACATCTCGGCAGATAGACAAAGATGTGGAGAAAAAGATGTTTTAAAAACATTCCGTTGCAGTTTTTGCAAGAATTTAACATTTCGAATTGTAAACTTTTTCTTTTCTTTATGTTTCGCCACACCCGAAAGACTTGCCATTAAACGTAAATAATTGAAGCATGAAAAAGTGAGACTCTTTTCAAACTATATACATACAAGTCAACAAACAAATATGGAGAGAATACTCAATCAGGTTTCATGTCTTTTCAAAAAAAAATCAACAAGCCTCGTGTTCAGTAATTCTTCTCGCACCATTTTTTGTCCATGTATATTTTGGTCCCACATATAATATTACGGGTTAGTGAATTGCATTGCATTTCTAGGGGTAATTGTATATAATGAGAAATCCACACAAATGAGACACTCGTATTCATTGTTTTGTTAATTGCATGCAACTTTCATGGGGCAACGCATTTATGTACCAAACTAACTGCATGGCTGGAACATGATCTCGTTTGGTTTGTTTTCTTGCATAATAAAACGTGACATATATAACGACTCTGGAACCTTTGCCAAGAAAAGCAATTTCTCTTTTTCCCCATTACCATCTGAGGTGTACATATTGAACCAAAGAAAGAAAAAGTTACTAGTGAATTTGTTGTTTCAATTCACGCATTTTGGATTTATGAAAACTGCTACTATACTGTATCATTTTCCGTAGGTTCTGGTTTGTCATCATGTCAGTCATCGGAGGTTGCCAGCTAATTTATCGTGCACTGTTTGTGTTTCTGCCTGGATTGCGTGCTAGTTTACTCCACAGAAGAACTGCAAGGCAATTTAAAAGCGCTTTGAACGGGGTTTTGGATCGGACTGGCTATGCCGACTGGTTTCTTCTGAAATGCCTTTCGGATAACATTGACAGTTTGAGATTTGGAGAGTTATGCGAGCAAATTAAAAGTGCCATGATAGAACGGACTCCAAATGGACGAATTTCTTCTCTCAGCTCTACTCCGAGTTATACTAAAAATCCAAGTGGGTCAGACGATGAAGCATTTATGAGTAGCAAACCTTTAGTCTAAATTTAAATTAATATACCTACTTTTAAGTAGTTGACAAATATAGACAACCAAGTTTACTGTTATATTATTATGTTGTTGATGCGAAAATTCAATTGGCAATTGTCACGATATTATTATGATGAACACGCGACATGTTGCGTTCAGTTTTTTTTCTTGTACTTATATTTATATACGTATATATTATTATGCAGGAATATGTGAATAAATGTATGTTAAAATGTTACAGGAAAATACGAAAAAATTCAGAATAAACCACAAACTTTTTCTATACAAAATAAGTATACCTACAATAAAAGTGTTTAATTTATTTCCAAGTCATCATCATTAGCATAAGTACTGTAAAACTGTAAAAGTAAATATCATTAAGGTAGTAGGTCAAAAAGGGTACTTATTGTAAATAAATTCAATGTCATTGAATCAATGATACAAAAGTATTCCATAATAATTCCATCCATCCAAAACAATCTTTTGGCGATTAAGGCCTGTCCAGCCAAAAACTCATTTGCATTTACTTACTCATCATCACCAACCACTTGTTGCTCCTTACTGACTTTGAGTCTTTACTTCATCTCCAATTTGGGAATCACACTTAACAAGCCATTTAACTGCCATTATATTAAACACATCATCATTAGCTTCCAGAAAACCATTCATTACATAAACCACATTTGGTGGCTGTTATTTATTCAAACATTTGCCAAGCCTTTCTGGAAATATATTATATGAGGTCGCATAATATTTACTAATGTTGCTGGTGGGCAGAAAAGTTGCAAAGTTGGATTGGATTAAAGGAGTGACTGTCACACATTTTTATAAGATAAACAAGTTGATATCTTTTTATTATTCCAAGTTGAATAAGAAAGTTGACAAACTGGATGAAGATATATGAGACTGATATATATATATGATGTTGCTTTTTCGTAATTCTTTCATCTTCACATTGTATATACCTTTTAGTTTTATGTTAGTTTCAATCGTTTGAAAACAGCATAAAATAAAATATGGGTGCTTGACTTTGGAGAGTTAAGTTAAAAGTACCCTATTCATTTTCCAATAAAAATGACATTATTATGCTAACAAATCCATTAAGTTACAATTCGTTTAAAATGTTGCCACCTTTTGATTGAATGAGGGAGGAAAGAAGGTATTTATTCAATTAAATGCTATCACTAATCCGTGGTGAGTATTATAGTGGAATGACCTGCTACGCATACAGTCTCGTCTTCCTCAACTTGTGCTCCTGTTTGATTCTCATCCTTTGCTGATTACAGGTGGATACCAACAAACAGAGATTCCCATTATATGCCAGCGTAACGCAGTGTAATTTAAACCTATAACCAACTCATTTAATTTATCCCCTCTGATTTTTTAAAGTGCAGGAAACAGGATTTATTTTATAGGTGTTGTAAAAGAATGCTAATAATAAAATAAGATCTCTCCCAGGTAAAGCAAATGGAATTTTAGGAGCCTTCATAAAATAATTAAAATGAAGAGTAAACCAATGCAAGGTTTTTTATACATACGTATGCACTAGTTGACACTTTGCCTGTTTTAGTTAAGCAAACAATACGTCAGTTACAAATAGTTACAAAGTAAACTATAAAATCTCATGAAACTGGTCAAAAGCTGATTCACAATGATGGAAATTTTCATGAGACACTTTCATATGAATGGACGCATTGTTTTGTGGAAATGCTTATCACAAGAGTTCTTGGAAAAAGTTATCTTTGGTGTTTGCCTTGAACTCTCCCATCTTATTACTCCTTCTTAAAGAAAGTCCCATACTGGTGCAACAATGAGGGGGAATATACATATACATACTTCCCTGGGGGGATTTGTTGGGTTGTCTAAGTATAAGCCTTTGTTTAGCCACCCTTGGACCCTCTTTCTCTTAAATAGCTCTCTTACATCCAGGGATAGCTTTCGAATGCCTTTGAATCTCACATTTGAGGTTAGGGGTGCTTTGGTAGATTTCATCCCTCTTTCACTTGGCTGGGGTTGAAGCTGAGGCCATTTGACAACTCTGCAACAATTCCACCCCAACCCCACAAGACAATTCATTCGTTTCATGGAATACTAGACGACAGATTCATCTCCACTTATTCATAGCTAGTCGTGATAATATTGCGTCAACTATTAGACCACAAAACACAGTAGTGGTCTATCCACATACATATGTGTTCAGGAGGGAGGAGGAACCAACATCATACTTAAACAGCATATAAAAATTATTATAATCCCCAACAACTTATTGGAAAGATAATGCTTTAAGCCTTTCTTGGATCCATTTCTCAAATATCTCAAACCAGTTGGCAAAGAAGAAGAGTGAGAGAGGACCCCATTTTGTCTTCTTCTCCCCAAAAATCCCTAAATTACTGTGGAGAAAGTTGTGAAAGTTGTACCAACTCATTTTGTGGGGGTGAAAGTGTTGCGGGGGTCTTTTGAGACACCTCCGCTCAGTTAGTCACTGTTTTTTTTTTGTTTTGTGCAACTTAATAATAAAAGTAAATCTTCAAGATGTATAATTTACTCTCGGGATTAAAGGACTATTTCAAACGGCAGGAGATAATTGTCGATAATCCGATATTCCGAATCCACTGCACATTTACAACTGTTCTCCTTATCACATTTTCCATGATCATAACATGGACACAATTTGTTGGACAGCCGATAAGATGCATTGTTGATGGAGTGCCAACGCATGTGGTCAATACGTAAGCCACCCACGGATTTGTTTTAGTTTTTGTTTGGAACTATATTTTTTTGTTTGTTTCAGTTATTGCTGGATTATGACGACATTTACGATGCCGGACGCTTTCCAACGTCCGTTGAGCAGTGTGGCTCATCCTGGGGTGGCTCAGGGTTTGGATGAAAAAGACCAGAAACACTACACATACTACCAATGGGTAAAAATACACTTCTTCTTATCAAACAGAGGCTTTCCCGTTATCTGATGTATGACGATTATGTTAATTTGTACAGGTGTGTTTCGTCTTGTTTTTTCAAGCTTTGATGTGTTATTTCCCAAAATGGCTGTGGGAAACTTGGGAACATCAACTAATGAGTACTATCGTTTGTGGACTGAATATTGGACTCCGATCTGAAGAAGAGAAATCTCAAAAGAAAGGCATTCTCATTGATTATCTCATTCGGCATTTGAATGTGAGCCAAATTTTCTCTGAATGAACAATACGGTTATTGTTGGAGTGATTTTCTAATGACTTTCATTTGATTTTGATTTACAGAATCATAACATGTACGCCTTCCGTTACTGGTTTTGTGAAGTTTTGTGCTTTATCAATGTCATCTTCCAAATGTTTGTCATGGATTGGTTTTTCAAAGGAGATTTCATGGCCTATGGATTGAATGTCTTGTCTTTTGATGATATGGATCAAGATAACCGTTATGATCACATGGTCTATGTATTCCCACGTGTGACCAAGTGTACCTTTAGAAAGTAAGTTATTAGTACATATTCGGTATACTTGTGTAGCTAATTAAACTAATTTTATTAATAGATATGGTCCTTCCGCAACAATTGAGAAACACGATGCCATTTGCATTCTTCCACTAAACATTGTGAATGAGAAGACGTACATTTTCCTTTGGTTTTGGTTCATCATTTTGGCAATTCTGACTGCCATCGTTGTAGTGTTCAGATTCATCATGATCATCACTCCCTCGCTTCGTCCTAGACTGATGCATGCTCGCAATAGAATGGTTCCACTCGAGGCTGTCGAGTCTGTCTCAAGAAAAGTGGGTATTGCAGATTGGTGGGTCTTGTATATGCTTGGCCGAAATGTGGATCCACAGATATATCGAGATGTGATTGTTGAATTTTCAAAGAAGAACGAAACAGCACATTCAAATAACCCCAAAATACATTAAAGACCTCCACGATCTGTACTTAGTTCCATGTTTATCATCACTATCACCCATCTCTGGAACTGATACTCGTCCGTATATTAATCGAGTTTGCATTTTTTGGTTCAGATTAATAACCATTTGATGTTTTTTGTTTTGTTTTGTTTTTTTGTTGAATTGATTTGTTTATTGTATTAAAGTTTCTTTCATGTTTGTGTTAGTGTTAATTTTTAGTTAAAATGTTAGCACATTGATTATTCTATTTCGCTGCAATTTTTTTAAACAGCCAGATCCAGCCGAGGTTTGTCTCTGGTCTTTCATGATGTTCATATAAATGTAGTTATGAGTTTACTTATTTAAGGTGTGATGGTTTTCTCTGTTTGATATTTATACGTTATGGATTAGTTTGATACAAACTACAGAGAGAATGCAATCTGCAATACTGCCAACAAAATTGAGACTAAAATATGACAATACAATGATTCTGCAAATTCAACATTTAGTAGTAGTAGACTATATATACATATATGTAGATTATAAAAACTATTTTGTTGACGAAGAAATATTTTTCAAATTTTAACCAATGTATATTCATATAAAATATAACAACGTGTATTACGGAACTATTAAAATGATATTTTATCTGAAAAGAGAAAGACTGAGCAATTTTCTTGCATATTTGTCCATATTTGATATTGCGGTTTCATTTTGTGGTCATTGAAATTTTAAGTCTTCTGGCTAATTTTTATTAATAACTACAAAGGATGCCGAAATTTCGGAAATGTTTTAAATAAATAAGGCTTCCTTTAATTCTCAGTTTTTCCCACGCCCATTGACCACCGAGCAAGAGAAAGTAGAATTAAAAGTTTCAGGCTGAAACTCTCTGCCTTTGTCTGTTTTAGCTAAATTGAGCATATTCGAGTAATTACCAGTGTGTCTTGTAAAATAAAAAGATTTTGGTTACAGAATAAGCAACACATTAAGCAGTGGATAAACGTTATTTGAAGACACAAATGCATAGCATAATAATAGTGGTAGTATAAAGACAGAGTCTAGCAAGAGAGTGACAAGGGTATAAGGTGACGTGAACGTTTGTATATTTTTAGACTTTGACGATTTTCTGTTGTAGTAAAAATAGGCAGCATCTTCTTATTTCTTGTTTGATAGCGGACTACAAAGCACAAGATTTACAATCTCACAGCAGATTGTTTAACGATCAAAACAGAAAACAGGAGTAACTTCCAGGATAATAAACATCTACATTACACTAACAACCTTCCGACTCCAATAAAAAATGCATAAGACACGCTTTAATCTCGAGCAGTTTAATTGAGCCGTGATAAATCAAATTTGATCTGTCACTTTATAAGGTTTATTATTGCAAACCTTTTCCGGTTAATCACAACTAGCCAGATTTTTTTTAGATTTTAAACTTTCACTCTCAGTCACAATCACAAATGATGATGAATGTGCAATAAGTGGTTGATGACGTGAAATATCTTCTCTCTTGGATATCTAACAATCCGAGATGTCAAGTGAGATTAAAAAGACTTGATAAAACTGTGAGATATTGCAGTCGTGTATAAAGGCTCTTTTTGAGTTGTTTGCATTTTAAAGTTCAAACGCTCCATTCGCTTTTGAATAATGAAATAATTGGGCTGAATGAGTGCTCTGATTTAAAAAGCCGGAAGAAAAAAAAGATACTTTGCAAGATGATGAAATATGCGTTCACTTGGCTCTTGATATTTCATGATGAGGATCATATTTTAAGGAAGAGCAGTGCACTCATTTCTCCAAAACATGATGAGTGTGAACATGAAAATGCAAGTAAATGAATGATAGCTTCTCTTTTTCTCGTCTTGAGAATTTTTCTGGTTAATTTGGAAAGCTTATTTGAATGGCCTAATATGCTAGAAAAAGAAATATATACACTAAACATTGTTGTGCTGTTTAGAACATGAGTAATAAGAACTTTAAAACCCTCGTTAAATAATACTTGTAATAGAATTATGTAGCTGCGTGAAATCTCGTGTTGGAAGAAAAGGATATGTACAAGACGGGATCCCGGGTGTTGGTATCCCACTCGCAAAGGTTGGAAATCAGTTCGAAGAAATGGGCACGCGGACAATCTTTGCTTCTGTTCTGGCAGTCGTGTTCTAAACTTTGTGGGGTTTGAAACTGAGACAAGTCCAATCCGCTCAATCATCATTGCTTGCTGCTTATAATAATATGTTGCTTTAAAAGTGAAAGAGGGTTTCGAGTGGGTGAAAGTCTGCCAACACTGCCTTCGCAATAATAATATTCCTGTATCATGTCTTCTCAAATCATTTTGACCAAATTGCTTTCCCCAGGGTCCAACTTTATATGCCTTTACTTTATATCTTGAGATTCATTATGGATTGGGATCTTTTTCGTATTTTCAAACAAATTAAAACGTTGTCTTCAAAATCTCATGATTTAATAATAAGCCTGACTTCCCAATTCACTCTTTGGGACCAATTTCATTTTATTGCAAGTACTTTTCGCCGAGATTACAGTGCTTCCAAAAATTGGGAGCATTTGGACAGTGTTCATCATCTATTCCACCTGTGTTCACTAGGGTTAAGGTCATCATTCTCCAAAGAAATTTTTATTTCTCATCTAGTTTTTAATGCAACATTGAAAGAAGTGCCAATCCAAAATAAATGTTTTTAAAAAGTGAAAGTAAGATTAGTTATCTGGTGCCTTATTATTATTAGAAGGAGAAAGGGTTTGCTTGAGAAAGCACGAACGCTATCGTTTGCTTACACTATGTGAAAGAACAGTGAATAATGTTGGATATTTTTCGAGGATTAAAAAACCTTGTCAAGGTAAATCTCATATTCATTTGCATGTGTTAAATATGTTTATGAATAATTGCTCATCATTGCAGGTCAGCCATGTTCAAATTGATTCGTCTATATTTCGCCTTCACTATAGCCTCACTGTTATGATTCTCTTGGCTTTTTCACTCATCGTCACAACACGACAATATGTTGGAAATCCAATCGACTGCATCCACACTAAGGACATACCTGAAGACGTGCTTAACAGTTTTTGTTGGATCACGCATACGGCAGGCTTTTGACCTTTTTGACCTTTTTGACCTTTTTTATGTAGAGTCAGGTCTGGTATTTATGCATTTTCATAAACTTATTCTGTTTCTTATGTCACTGATCTGATCAGTCTGATCAGACTATTGATCGTACTTCTCAAACTTTCTCAGGTCAAAGGTAAGGTCATCGTGGTAATAGTACTGTTGAAAAGGTCATAGTGTGTAGAGTATTGGTCATATACAATTTCAGGGGTGACTTGAGAATTTTTGCTGGCCTGAAAAAAATATTTGTAGGCCTACAAATATGCATAGGTTAACCCTGACGCTTCCAATTTTATAATACCAATACATGACGACTTTTTCAACAGTACTATGACATATTATGGGGTTACGTCTAAGGATAAAGTGAGAAGAAAATAGTCATTTTTAGTTCTTTTTAATTGTCTCATGCCTAGTCAGTGGAATATTTTATGTTGCAATATTTCTTAAAATTAAATAGACATTAGATTTGGCAAATGATTTGATTTGTTCGACAAAAATTCTGACTCCAGGATTGTGTAATAATTCAGGCAATTAATCGTGTAGTTGACATTTTACTCATTTTCAAGTATTTTAAACAATTTAATTTACTTTTGTAAAACCGATTAATAGTCCATAAAAGTTTGTTCATGTTGTTCAATAAATTTCGGATTGCCCAATTTACCTCAAATCAGACTGAATTTGCAACAATCAAAGTCTCTGACCTGACTCTACTACAATATCTAAATATAAATGTACAGGGTGGTTTAGGATTCAATAAATTTTCACCTAACCGCAAAATTTTTTACGCATTAAAAAAAATTATTGAATTAAAAAACACCCTGTACATATAAAAATATCTCTGGTAAATATCTGATAAAATAAAATATTTTATAGTATCTCATCAAAAGTGCCTTTTTGAAGAAAGTTGGACGTGATGTTCCGCATTTTGGAGTTGATAAATCCCCTGTGGATGAATCTGACATGAAGGTGTACAAATATTACCAATGGGTTTGTTTCTGCTTGTTTTTTCAGGTAAGATTTTAAAGTTTCATGCTACTAACAGGCAGGAATTTTAATCAAATCGATTTTGAGTGAAAGCTGTAAACCCCAATATTCAACCACAAACTAATCCCAAAAGTTATTTTAATTCAGAGATAAAAGCCAGTTGTGAAAACAAAGTGAGATTATGCCACCGAATAAATGTTTCCATTACAGCATCATTACAACATTATACAAGTCATCATCATGAGCACGCTGCTCACAAAATAAAAGTCGGTTACTAATAATATTACTCTTACATATATATCCCCGATACAAAATCTGGGAAGTGTACCAAAATCCATGATTTAATTCACTGCAGGTTGCATTGCCCCGATTTTTTCAATATACCACAAAGTAGACTACATATCCTTGACTTTAGAGGCATTGTTAACTTTAGATGAGTATCTCAGCCATTTTTATCCAATGTCAGATCAAAAGAAAGAGATCCAAGACCCATGACCGAGTTGACAGCTTTTAATTGGTATGGAACGTTGATTTAAAACTAAATATCTCATTAGCAATAAATAGTAACAAGATTGAGACCATGAAGTTACGTGGAAGTTGCTTGAATGTTTTTGAATATTATGGGATATTTCAAGTTTGTTGAAACTAGGGGATGGAGAAAGTCGGCCGAATGGTGGTGGTGGTGATGATAAATAAACCTTTTCTTTTAATGACGCACACTCACTCAGTCAGTCAGCCAGTTAGTCAGTGTTAGTTTTTACTGTCTTTTGGATAAGGAGATTATCAGCATGGGTATAGTAAAGTTGTATGTCTGTGACTTGGCGATGTTAAATACCATTTATGAATGCCAATATTAGTTAACTAGGGGAATCAACAGGCAAAAAGATGCTACTATCGCCCAGCAAGAACTATATAACATCGTATCGTGGCATGTGGCATGGGAAAATAATACATTTTCTGGATGGAACACTCGGTTATTAGGTGGTGTTTATATATTCAAAAGGAAAGCTGAGGTTTTTTTTCAGTCTGAACGAACACAAGAAGCCCGTACAATTTATGCATTCAAACATATAGGTCACGAGAGTGTGCTAACCTTTTGGCAAAAATCCATTCATAGCTCATCTCACACAATGTTTAGCTTGGATTATCTGTTCTTGAATCTGTAAAGAGGGGAACTCTGAATTTATACATATCCTGTTCAGCACAACCATTATCCCATGCTCAATTATAAAAAGATTCAGTTACTGGATCCAAAGTGTCTCCATTGGAATGATGAGTCGCTAATCTAAGAAATCAGTAAATAAATTACCAAAAATATCCAGCAATATAAGTTCATATGTACGTATATAACAACCAAAGAACTCGAAGAATAACAATCAAGAATTTGGAGACTTTTTAAACTTGACACTGGTAGAGTAAAATGAAAAAGAATGCCGTATATTGTTTGTGTCTTTGAAATTCTTGAGCAAACTTTTATCTGTCTCTGATTTTACAAATAATTCAACCAAGGCAAGAAATTCCATTTCTTTAATTCCTCTCCAATGCTGAGTGATTTGTACATTCATTTTGTTGTAAACCAAGTTGAACAAAAGCACGTATAGATTGAGAAAAGAGACAGGAAAAAAGATAAATTTCTCTGCTTAACATAGAATCACCTTCAATCTTTCTCTGCTTTTAACACTACGGCTATTAATAAATCAAGTAATTAAATAAACTGGGCCCATTTTGGAATGATCGAGAGCACAACAAGACAACCCATAAACCCACCCGTTTTAAACAAAAGTTTTATTCATACAAAAATGTGGAATTTTCTACAGATGTAAATTAAACAAACATTTTTTCGTGTATCCATTCTGGCATTAATTGATTCTTTAAACTTTAACAATTAAACTTTCATCTCTGAATTTTATTAATACAACATCAGTTAGAGAGAAACACTCTGAAAACTCTGTCATTTATTGAGATTTATGGATTCCATGTTTTTATGTTTTAAGCAAACAACAAAATGTTGCTTTCATGTAAAACTCATCCATTCTTTCAATGGATGCTTTTTGTGGGTAATTGCACGTAAATAGAGTTATGATGAAAAAATGAGACAAATGCCACAGTGGAATTAAGAGATCAGCTAAAAGAATGTTTACTTTATGTATGGTTGTCGTGAAATACTTTATTTTATCTGCAATGCGATGCGAATATTTAGTTCCTTCCATGTGTACATCTTCATCTGGTTCGGAAATGTAGGATATGTTCATGCTGAGATATCAGTCAGACATTTGGACCTTTGGTTACTCAAGACTCTTTTAGTTTAGTGCCAGAATCAGTTCCTTTCTCTTGCTAATACATTTAAAAGTAAAACAAACTTTGCAAAATGAATGATCATTTCTGAGTATTAATCTCTCTCCCATCATGAATGACTGTACTATTTTGTATTTGCTGGCTGCTCCTCACATTTCCGGCTGATCTTTTGACTCACTCTCAGTTGCAAAAGTAGTAATTCATATGCAAATCCTAAATTAGCAATAGCATAACAAATTGAGATGTTTTCGGCATACTTTTCCGGATTATCTTTATTTATGCCTTTCAAAATATCAAACCATATTTTTATTATACAAAAAATATTTTTAAACAGAAATCTGTTTTTACCAAACACACTAATGAGAAGGAATTTATATTTTTTTCCAGGCAATTTTATTTTACATTCCACGATGGCTTTGGAAGGTAAGTTAATAATATTATTAAAATGAGACATGCAAATTGTAGTAAAGAGAAAGTATTTTTAAAAGAAAAAATGTTTTAACTTTTAATGACAAAAGAATTGGGAAGGAGGAAAAATTCAGTCCTTAATGATGGATTTGGATATCGGAATAATTCCAGAGGTACATGAATACTGAATCATTTCAAAAGATACCATATTAAACAGTTTATTAATAGATGGAGAAAAAACAAAAGAAAAAGCTCCTCGTCGACTATTTATATGAAAATCTCAAACAACATAACTGGTGGGCTTACAGATACTTCTTTTGTGAAGTACTTGCCTTGGGAAATGTTATCGGTAAAAAAAAATCTCTATAACATGTATGTTCATGTGTCTGCATATTTTTTTTTATATCTTGTGTACATGTAAAATCTCTAAACACTCTTTATTGGAGTTTTTGTTCTTCGATGGAAATCGCGAGACAAAAGCTTCGTTCAAATGTTAATTGTTTAAATGATGAGTCGATGATGTGGACATATTATCAACCCCACAGAGAAGCAATTTACTTTGCATAACAAATTAGCATTTTATTATTGGCACCTGTTGAATGCGATTAAATCTAAAATGAATTAAAAATTTTCGTAGGTCAAGCGTTTCTAATGGACAAGTTTTTTGATGGTGAGTTCTTCACATTTGGGCTGGAAGTGCTGCAAATTTCAGAAGAGGATGAAGATAGAAGAATAGATCCAATGGTCAGAATATTTCCTCGAATGACCAAGTGCACGTTTAGAAAAGGAGGGGCTTCCTTTGGACTTGAAACTCATGACGCTCTCTGCATCCTTCCTTTAAATGTTGTCAATGAGAAAATTTACATTTTTCTCTGGTTTTGGTTCCTTATATTAGGAATATTGTCCTCCCTCACAATTGTGTACAGACTGGCCGTCGTGATTTCTCCTAGAATCCGAGGCTTTATTCTTGGCACTCGATTTCGTCTTCTCAGTCAAGATGCCATTCAGACATTAGTTAAGAAATCCAGACTCGGTGATTGGTTCCTCTTTTACTTGCTCGGTCAAAATGTGGATTCCGTGATTTTTAGGGTAAGTTTTAATTGAAAATATGACAATCATTAATTGACTAAGCAAGTTTTTTTTGTCGATTTCAGGAAGTTATGCACGAGCTCGCAAGACGCTTAGGACACCCCAAAGATTTTGGAGAACCTTGAGTTTTAAGGAATTTAGCTCACTGTAAGTGAAATACCATTAATGATAAATAGATATATATAGCGATCAATATAAGATCTCAAAAACATGCAGTAAAAGACCTGTTCCGTATTAGGTTATTAATTGAAATTTACCACAACAAGCATGTCTTATTATTTATAAATCTTAATTAGTACGCACCACCATATGTAAAACAATTTCCGTTTTGTAACTATTTTCACGACTTGCAGTCCAACTCTCAGCAGACTTGATGATTTCGACTTAATTTTTCAATCTCTACTTTTATTTTTATGTAATGAATCTCTTGTCATAAAATGTGCCTTTTCAAAAAAATGCCATAATGAAGTGGAAAGTGCCAAATATTATATGCATATGTTAGCTAAAAATACAAAGACAAATCCTTACTATAATTATAATAATAATAACTATTATCCAAGCATCCAAATACCTTTATTGTAAAACATATGTATCGTTATTAAGTTGTTGTACAAATAAATTATTTTCTGTCACAAAGAATATTCAGACTAATTATTTGTCCACATAATGATGAATTTGTATCAATTTGCAACTTTGTCATACATCCATCATTTCACACTTTACTAACAAGAGAAAGAGAAAATTGACAGTTCGACAGACATTTAATGAAACTGAGACTACAAAAGTAGGAGTTGATGTAAGTTAAAATTGGCAAGCATTTCCAAGTGGGTCAGCACGATAACTCTTGTGTGAGACATTGATCCTACAATTACTGTCAAAAGAAAAACCCTAAAAATAATTCACGGGAGCATAACACTTAAAATACAAGCTTTATTGTTTTCTCACTTTTCATGGTTCAGGGTTGTTGTATTTTCGTTTGGACCCGCAACCAAACCACAACAGTTTGCCTTATGCAAATGTGTGCTCTAATTGAAGTCACTTATTTTAACTTCTTCAACTTGTCACACTGTCCACGAAAATGGACTAATTTATTTTCCTTTGTCCATGAACTGTCATTTGACGTAGTAGACTGATGTCTCACGTCTCATCAAAAGCAACCAACTAATTAGCCAAGCCCACAGAATTCCGGCCAAAAAGCAAGACAAGTTATTTGCAGGAGGACAGTTGGGTGGGGACCTTTGTTTTCACTCTTGTTGACTTATGTCTCTACAACGTTATTGAAACCAAAATATTCAAAGCCTTTTGAAAAATTGTTGTTTTCACATTTAGCTTAAAGAATTTTCCTTTTGTCTTTCAGCCAACAAAAAATATCTTTTTCACTAACTCTATGTTTAAATTATTATAAAAGCTTTAATACAGATATTTATGCAAATTTTTCTTTACAGTTGTCACCTGAAATATCATAAGATGTACTAAATCTGGAAATAAAAAAGAAATTTCATTTTCATGCTGTCACTCATGATTTAATTTTTTGCATAAGCCCGAGGGTAGGGCTGGACTAACTAACTAGTGGTTTCCTACATACATACATTTAATCTCGTCCAAGAATATTTTATCAAGTTTCCAACAGTGCAAACTCAATCTGATGCCGATTCTCTCTCTCTCTCTATTCAAGTGCTTTGCTGCAACTCATGCATAAGGATGTGCCACGAGCTAAAGTAAGATTGAAGAACAAACTAAAATCAAAAGTAAAGACTCTGCAAAGTAGCATAAAAAGACTAATTGCAAGGCAATCATTTTAACCCAGGCAGTATACATACGTATATGTTCCTTTGCATTCCTTCTCCAAAATACAACAATCATCCATTCATTGCATTATTGCATCACTGTGTTTGTTGCGTTACAGAACTCTTGGCTCTTCTTACCTTCGTTTTTTAACAAAAGCGTGAGATGTGTGCTATGTATCCAATGCAGGTGTATATCGTATTCAAGTCAACGTTCACTAATGAAACAACCCCTGATCCTGTTAACTTCCCCTACAACACAACAATGAACATTCTCTCATCTCATCCAACCCTTATTCACTTCCCTCAACATTTTATCCCACAGCATTAGTTAGTAACTAGATTGTGGCTAGAAGAGTTGGGTGTAGTTACCATTATTCCATCCATTCACCAGGTTTGTTATTATCATTATATTTTGTTGTGTGACCAAAGCGTCCTTCTGGTTTCATAGCACATAGAACTGTAATATTAACCAACTGTTACAATTTCTTCTGATTCGGTCATCGGTTGGCATTTAAATTACTCAATTTGTATTGTTCTTAAATTAAAAGGAAAAATCATTTATTTCATGGCTAATTGGCAATCTCTATTTTTAGGTTTAATATCGTTTCATAGTGAAAAAAAATGTGAGTGAAATTTTTATGGCACTGAAATGGAAATTGGAAATAAAAAAGTTTTAAAAGGACTACTATAATAAGGTAAAACATTTTACATCAAATTAACAATCTCTTTTCCATCTTTGTGTACTACATGAGATTAGCACTTTGGCTGGCAAATGTAGCTGCATGGGAAAATTAGTTGGCCAAGCGTAAGGTGCATGAATAATCTTTGTTTTAGACCTTGAGCAAAATTACTCCACGGTAGTCTCCCAATAGATTGCATACGTTTAAATGTCTGCGTGGATAGAAGAACTCGTAAAAATATTATTTGCTTCTTTTCGTTTTACTTGGTTAAGTCCAAAGGATGTGACTCCATTTTATCTTGATTTTTTCATACGGGTAATTACTTTTCCTAGAGGAAATGAAATGGTTCATTGTCTTACTCTTGTCTCAACCTGATGAGCCACGCTCATTGCTCTTACTCCCAGTTGTTCAATCAAATTTCAGTTTCAAATATCGTCTTGTACATTACATACTTATTATTTTATTCATAGGATTAGAGAGAGGTTCAATGTGCGACAAAACAAAACCTGCTAACTTTTGATAATCGTGACATAAAAAGCTAATCCACACTATTTGTTGCACACAAATATGCTTATTATGTGCATACAAAATCAAATAAAAAACTATTATCCCTTATACAGTTGAATTATTATGAAATGGCTTAACACTTGATGACAAAGTTTTGTTTAATTTTATCATGGTAAGCTTTGTTTGCAAGAGGACATCCGCTCTCAAATTGTGCTACTATACTTTAAGCTTGTTATTTTATATTACCTCTTGTGGGAAATGCACAATCTTTCCAATGAATTTGCATGCAGTTGTAATAATAATAAATATCCTTAATCAAAGGTTCAATGATTCCCAGGTAAATAATTATGTGCTTCATTTCCTTAAGGTGAGGTTGTAAACAAATCCACCACCGACTGGAACTTGATTTTCCTCCCACTGAATCTCTTATTTTTTTTCATCGAACAATGAATCACGCTGACTTTTTAACTAGGATAAGGAATCATTAGTCCAACTGATCAAGAAAGCGTGGGTTGATATGCAGTTTAATAATATTCTTTGTTAGTTGGTTGAGCAATCAACAATCCTTTTACGTTTTGCAGGACACGAATTCAAAGACTCCATTCTAATAAAGCATAACAAGCTATAGAGCGATAGTTATGTCATCCCTTATTGGTTCAAAACAGAGCATTGGCCAACGACGATAATACTTTCACTTTTCAGTGATGCATAATAATGTTATTGAATAAAGCGGCAGGTGGAAGGACCAAGTCATAAATTGCTAATGTTCGGTAATTCTTCACAAAGAATGTTGAATCCATTACTCATTTTATCCATCTTGACAAATTAAGGTTAAGCATGAAGTAAATAAGTTTTCAAAAATAAAAGCCCTATACTTTTGCTTATCTTAAAAATCTGTAGACTGATTCGGTTGGCAACATCACAATTTACACGTTTTTCGCATTTTTATTTTATTTAGTAGACATTGCATATGCTCATCTTCAGTTATGATATGTTAAGCTCTAATGAAGGAAAATGATGTGGTAGCCCTGCTTCTTGAAATTGAAAAACTCGGAATTAATATCAGTCATCATATAGATCGTGGGTTATAACTGTTGCTTGGCTGAAAAATAAGCCACTTCGATCCACTTATCATTATGTATAGGGTTAAAGCCCTGTCTGTTTCCAGTTACCTGAATTGTATCATCGTGCATTATAATATATCCCTATTTTATTTGAACGAGGCAATCAACTTCAAGCTCGGAAGTTGATGGTACAAATAATCATAGTCATCATGCGTATTCCCATTTCTCACATCTCCCGAAAATCAAATCAAACGTGTTTTCTCAATTCAATGAAGGGGAAAAATGGGCGTTGGTTGTTATCATTGAATTCTTAAGATCAATGGTTATGATGATGAGGTTAAGTTGTGGGGTTTGAGACACTTTGCGTTTTGAGGATTTGGTAAATAACGTTGACACGTTCATAACTCCGTGACTAAAGCATGAATGGAAACAACTCTCACCTCCTGTTGTTGCTATTTTTGTATACAACATTATTTAGAACTTTTTTTGACGCGTGACAGCAATTCATTTATTCATTCATTCATTACCGTTATTAACCCACAAGGCTGGACCAATCTGAATAGATTCAATTATGTACTGACTTGTGAAAGTATTTTGTTCCCAGTAAACTAGTTTTATTATTATGCGACATCCTGTGCTAATAATAACAATGCAATATGTGTCAGTAAGTAATTTTTCCTTTGCGAATTTCCTGGAAATTGTATGAATTGATTAAAAATATTTAATTACAATACATAATCGTGTTTCGTGTAAAAATCCGTTAAATCTAAAACTGTATTTTTAGAAACCGGAATATATTATTTTTTGCATTATTACTATTTTCTGGTTTTGGTGCTGAAATATGCAATAATAAATCTCTAAACTAATGCACCATTTGCTTATCTCTCGTCGACTCGTCATGTTTGTCCAAGCAAGGTAAACAGCTCTTGAGCTTTAGCTTCTCATGCACTTTTTAATGACAACTCAAATTACAACACCAACAACATTTGGCCCACCTCTCCATTTATAGCCAAATTAAAACAAAGTATCTGAAAATATCAAATATGAAATCATGATATGTGCTCACTTATTTTTGAAGCCTCATATCGCTTTTCATCATTCATGTTTTTTGGATTTTAAAAGAAGAAATTGAGTGTTTTGAGTAGGAAAAATAGACACTAACTTGATTCATATTTGCAGTTACACAGTTTAACTCACATTTCATGCTTCGTGAGATGATGTTGTCAGGAAGTAACTTATCAAACATGCAAATGATTATAAAAATACAAAACTTTGTGTCAAAGCCAGAGTAGGAACATATTTTAACTTGGAATCTTCTTCCACGGTTTGTAAATTACGAATGTCACGTATATCATTTATTATTATAACGGGTGACATTTTTGGGCCTGATTTTCAAAAAAGTTTTTTATCCCTTTTAAAAACAAATTATCGTAGTCTAGTCTTTAAGCAGAACGAAATTTCATAGAATGTCCGAATTTGATTAATTTAATTTACAGTTGAATTTTTATGTAACTTTGTGTCTGTTTATCATTTTTGTAACCAGTTTTCTCACGCACAATTTTCCATCTTTTACGTGTATATGATAAATCCTATTAATAGAAATACTGACTAGTAGTAGCTTTGCATAAAATGAAAAAGCCTCATATTTTAAAGACGCCATGATGCTTACAAAAATTTAGCAAAAAAACAATGTCTTGCAGATTTACATGACATTTTATGGTTTTATAAAACGAGCTGCATAATTTTCTTGAAAACCTCAACATCACTTTACTTTGATTACTAAAATAAAATAAGAAAAGTGACAATGCAAAATATTTATAACGTTAGATTTGGTTATTGTGGAAAAGGAGCTGCCTCTTTAGAGCCGAGCCACTGCCTTTAATTACTTTGAAATAACTGTTATTCTTCTCACTGACTTATTGTGCATTGTTACACTAAAACTCATCCCACTCAATCTGCTTTTTTTTGCATATTAACAATCATAATAAGAGTCGATAGCCATTATTAACTCAAGGAAAGACATCTACATATGTACAGCTATCTTCAAAGCATTAAGTTTTGCACACCTTTAACGTGGATTCTTTCTTGATTTGAATGTGTGGGCAGATGATTCAATGGCATAAGGTTAAAAGAACTAAAAGAAGACTTTATCCAATGCCAAACTATGCGGATATTCGCCTTCACTTTCATTGTTGTATGTCATGCTAAAATATTGAATATGTTGTCTCATGAAAGATCAAATATCAAACTCTGCATATATAGGCAGGTGTACAAGGTCTTTTGTAAATTCATCATTTTCATATTATAGAACTTAAACAGTGTTTAACTTTTATTGCAAAATGCAATTTCATGCTTTTCTAAAATAAGATAATGCGATGAGATGCAAAGTTTCCGCACGAACTGTAATTGCGACAAAATGACCATTCATCTTTCTCTAAAACTTTGACAAAATTCCCTTGTTGTGCATTGAAATTTATTGGCCAAAGAAAATACATTTTTGTTAATCGAATGCAACTAAATATTCATGTGTTGTTGAGTAGTGGACATTCTTTGGGTAATTGGCTTGGCCGTATTGACTATTTATGGAGCTTAGTGTTGGTGTAAGAATAGTAGATCAAGGTTGACGTTTGTACAATCTCAAAGAAACATTTTAAATAAAATTTCTCACATTATAACGACTTTTACATGGCTTGCAATGTTTGACTTGCTCTTTCCATCTATTTTGCAATGTTTCATTGACAAATAGAATAAATAAATAATTTTCATTTATTTTATAATTTACAACTTGCAGCATGAAGATGCTTGGTTTGGGAGTGCTGGTGATTTTACTGGCAACTTCCCCTGCATCTTCTCAATCCAACTATGCACTCCAAGCCATTGATGTGGAATACGGAAATGGTCTTCCTCCAACAGCAACGTTGGACGGAAAGGTCACCGAATTGGACACTTTGAAACCACAAATTAGTCTTAATAGGACATCTGCAGATCTTAATTGTGCAGCAGGGTAAAATGATAAATCATGAGTCTTTAAGGAAAACAATGCTCATTTTTGTTGATGCTTTAGGTCAATGCATGTCCAGTTAAAATTCAAGCAGCCATTTTACGGAATTGCTTATGCAGACTATGACCGCAACAGTGCATGTTTCGTACAAGGAGCTGGTGATGTTGGTGCCCTTTTGGATATTCCCTTAAAAGGATGCGGGACGAAACAGGTATCGGTTTACAGCTAACCCAACTTATTTGCATTTTGCTGATAAAAGACAATAGAAAGCATCACATATTCACATACTATTAAAGTGTCTGAAACTTGTAAATAGCTTGCGTCAGTTGAATTATACTTTGACTCTTTTGGCTTGAGCAAAACTGTTGCAAAATTTAAACATGTCGTGGCTCGTGGGCCAGGACTGTAAATGGATAAAGGTTAAAGAAAAAGTTGCTCTGAAATTCTATACGAGTTGGCGAACAACGCTCCTTTTATAGAACGATGGCATTAATCTCAGCCATGCAAATTCTACATAATAACCAGTCTAAATAATTTGTTGCTGTCACTTCCCTGTAAACTCTGATTCAACCTTTCTCACCTTATTACTGACCATATATGAGTCAACTACCTAGGTTTAGGTCATGGTTTCCTAAAATGCTTCTTCCTTATAAATTATCACGAAAACAATACGCGAGCTTCAAAATTCCCCTTTGGGTGCTTTTATAATTAGCTAAATGACCTGTGATGTTAAAGTCAATTTCTCTCTAGGATCCTGCAAGAGTTTTTACCAACAATGTCATTGTGCGGTTTCATCCCGGCCTGGAAATGGAAGGGGATGAGGTCATCACCATTGTTTGCAGATATCCCCCACCAATTGTCCCAGCCCCACCCGTCCCACTTATAAAGTAATGAAGAGTTTTATCATTTCACATGCTTCCTCATACATATATATTTATGAATTAATTTTTGTATTCAGTTTGCCCCCACCTGTCCCTGCACTTGTTCCCAAGCCTCTGAGAGAGTTTGAAGTACTGATGATAATCTGCACGTTACTCTTCCTGGGTCTCATGTTACTTGGATTGGCATGCTCTACTTACTGTCTCAAGCAAAGACACATTCAAGTTGTTCGAAAGAGACCATTCACGTAAAAGATGTTTATATAAAAGAAAAAAAACATGTAGACGCAATACATCGTTGATTTTTTATGTATATTTAGGCCGATGGAAGATGAAAGTGAAAAGGTTTCCACAATCGAATCCTTTACTCAACTTAAAATCCCAAGGGCCCAAGCTCCATCAGCCAGCTCATCAGAAGTTCCTCTGGAAGAGACTTTGGCTTCAGATTACCCCTCGTCCATTGAGGAAGGACCCCAGCGACCTGAAACAGTCTCTTCTGAATATTCCGACACACATGTCCAAATTGAAACTCAGCTCATTCCACCAGCAGTCATTGCCAAACCAAGGTTTGAAGTCAACATGCGAGTGGCCCAACAACCTATTGAACACATGTCATATGAAATGGAAGGCTCCATCACCTCAATTGAGGAGGGTGCCGCCTCGGAAATCACAGTGTCAGACCTACATCCTCCCCCCAGAAGAGCACCTCCCCCTCCGCCAATCTTTAAGAAGGTACACGCATAATAATATATGACATGTCACATGCAATTTAGTTTAGAGTCGAAATGGAGAAAATGCGTTATTTACTTCTTTTTTTCTGCAGACTCAAGACATTCGTCTTCCACAAAGACAAGTTCAAAGTACCGAATATTTGGATACTTTAACTGTGGTCGACAGACAGGATATTGACACATCTACTCTGTACACCAAACCAATTGCCAAAAAACCAGAAGTATCTGTGCATACTGTTGATGACGTTTATCTTCAGGTATAAAATTAATAATAATTAATAAAATCACCATCATTTTTCATTTTTTTTATGCTGTTGTATGCATTTAGACTATCGTTGAACGACGATTGATTGAAGATGAAGAACGGAAAACAAGAGAAGTTACACAGTTCTACAAAAGAGATCAGCCAAAATGGGACGTTGTCATCAAAACACATCCAACCGAAGAGGATCACGATTGGGACAGAGGTAACCATAAAAAATAAAATGAGAAAATAATAACTAACACATTGCATAATGTATGTATATGTAGGTTCTGAAACAACTGAAGTGTCGTCGATTGGCTGGTCTACAGTTGAAGAGCCTCCAATTCACCCCAGCTACAGAACCGTTAACCGAGATCAACTTATCCGTCGAAATCAAGTTACTCGCCAAGAAACAGATCAAGTTACAGTGTCCAGAGCTATGCAAAAACTTAAGCAAGATGATACTCGAATCTGGAATGAGAAATGGAGCGTTTTACTCCGCGTTTTGGAATCTCCACCTCCCTATCTTAGGCCTGACACTGATGATGAGTCAGATGTAGCATCCGTACTTACTGAAGACGACAAAGAAAAATGGCGTCAAATAATTAGCACAGAGTCTACTTTAAGAACACTTTTGACTGAAGCAACTTACCGAGAAGATTATGAGAGAATTCGTAGAGATACAAGATACGAAAAGTTATTTGAGCCTGAGAAATGGGACGTAATTATCCATGTGTTGTCCCCTCCACAGCCCCCAACTGACAACGAGGGCATGTACTATTCGGATAGCACAAGCGAAGTCTCATCATCATCCAGCAGTCCGTTGAAGCCCAGTCGGATGTATAGGAAAAAGTCATCCGACACTAATATCACAGAAAAGTCAATAACTGATGTACGGTCAATGACTGAGATGACGGTGGAATATGGAGTTGAGGAGAGAGATGACGCGTCTTCCGTCGTGTCCTCTGTCCCAGGTGCTGCCAGATCAATTGGGACTGAGATTGTGGAGTTTGCCCCTCTCCAACTGCAGGACATTGAAACGGGGGGAGGTTCGTCCTTCTCCAGAAGTGTGAGGACGACGCAGCAACAGACTGGGGCCACATCTTCATCCGGCTTCATTCAGTCTCAACAGACTTCGTCCAGCACGACTCTCTACTCCACAAGAGCAGTCCAACGGAAATGAAAAAGTTTTATCAAGTATTTAACCCACGTTCAAATTTAGCTTTATTAACCCGAACTTATGAAAAGGTACTAGAAAACAAAATGTCAACTAACAAACTGCCATAATTTTTTTTATACAATGAATGACTTAACAATGAAAACTGTCTCACTTTCCCAAAATATAACATTTACATCTGAAATTGAAGCTTATCGAAGAAAACAATGAACTGCAGCCGAGTTTTATTGTTAATTAATAGAATTAATAGAAATGTTTATCTGGTCGGAGTTTACTAATTCAGTATTCATTTTTATAACCAATTTTATAAATTGAATCTACATGAACGAGCGGAATAAAGAGGTTTATAACTTTTTATAATGATTGATAATGACAATAAAAAATCTGATCAATCCCGATTCAAATATTGTATACATTTATTTCATTCAATATACAAAAGTGATAGTTGCTGAGAGAAAGAAATGGAAACAAATAAATAAGTTTTCTATTTATTTACGCCTCTGGGAATCATAAAATTAAAAAATGAACCAAAATGTTCAATTAATGCCAAAATTGTGAGCAGTTTACGAAAGTGAAAGCAAGCGATTTTGGAGAAAGTCAAATGGGAAATCTGAGATTTTCATTGTAATTTGCGGGAAAGACTTGAACGTGCTTCCAACCAAAGACCAACGTGGTTTTTGATTTTGACAAAAAAAAAGCATTGTTTTAAAGATGGTTCGAAAGATCCTTGTGGCGAAAAGAGGGGGGGAGGGGGGGAAGAAGAAGAAGAACGCCAGCAAACAAAAGGGCGCACGTTGGTCAAAGGGCCACAGCTGCGTCTCCAACCCAAAGACCACAAGACATAGGGAACAGGTCTCGGGGACATTTCTTCATCCAGTTAATGCAGGTAGGTCACAGGTCATTCTTCCAAAGTTCCAAGGTATTTGTTATATACTAAAGTGTATGTTTTCTGAAGGAACTTCCCAACTAACCGTGAAGAATCTTTATAACAATCGGCCTGTTAGTGTGGCAGGGGATAGTGACGATGACACGGTTTTGTCTTCTGACGTTGCTTCATTGACCATTTCTGATGGGGGAATGAGTATTTTGACCACTGCGTCATCAATTCGGACTATTGCTTCAGGATGGTCTCAAATTTCTCATAATGCTTTTGAAAGGTAAGTACGTACGTATACAAGAAATTGATTTTGACCTGCAAAAGATTTCATTAAATATTATATGATATTTAAGGTTTTTGAGGAAATTCAAAGGGGACATTGTAGCTCATAAAGATATGCTCAGCATTCTTGCTGCGGCATCTGAGGTTATTGGGGAAGCAGGAGGAAAGAAAAATGAAACTGAATTTTTCGCTACTTTTGTATGTAGATTTTATTCACATATGAAAATTTGTATGCAAATTTAAAACTTTTTTGAATTTATTATTTGCTTAGATGAGCTTGTTAAATAATTGCCCTCCTGATCAGTATCAAGGAGTCATGTCTCTGGTCTGTATTATAATTGGAAAAGTATCACCTGCAGTTCTAAAATTACGATTTGGAGATATCTATCCCAAGCTCGGCTCGATTTTATCGTGTGCCCTTGAAAATGATGAAGAATTACTTATCAGAACGGTAAGAATTGAAATTGAATTCAATATTGTTACGTGGTTTTATTGTTTTAAAAATCTTTATAATATTCATATAGACTGTTGAAGCAATAATCAAATTACTCAAAGTACAAGATTATTTAAATTTCGAAGAAGACAAAGTTTTGGAAGGATTGCTTTATAGTGTCATCAAATGCTCTCTTTATGATAGACCAAGAGTTCGGCGCAAAGTCAGAAAATCTGTAAAGGCCTTGATAAATTGTTACAATGAAAAAAAGTGCTCCAATATAATACCCAAAGTAATCATTGGTTGGGTACTTGATCAGTTGGCTTGCTACCCAATGTGCGAACCAAAAAGTGTAGCAAACGCCCTGACTTTTCTTGCTACCAGTTGGACTTCCATTCAAAAAATCTCTTTTGTTGGAGCAAAGAAACTCTTTGAAGGAGTTTTACGAGTAATGTCAAGCGGAGATGCATCAATCATGAAAATTGGACTGTCTTTTTTCGTTGCCGTCTTCCAAAGTAGTATTGTTATTTCTGAAACATCTGATGATTCCCAAAATGGTTTAAATGAAAAACTTGTCGCTGCTCTTTGGGAGCTTCAACCTGACTGGAGAAATATTGACACCTTTGAAATTTGGATGACTTGTATCTTGCTAGGAATTGTGAGATCAACGGATGGATCAACTACAAAAGCAACCACCTCATACCTGCCATTACTATTTGAAACTCTTCATCCCGTTTGGCTTACAAACTATGGAAAGAGAGTTCTACGAGTGCTGAAAGAATATCTTCCACACGTCGTCAATTCTGAAACAGATTCATCCATAATTGACCGATGTTTCCAAAGTCTTTCTAAATGCTATTTAATAGTGCCTCCAAATCCTTTTGTATTACAAGCAACGGAACACTTGTTGGAACAATTGTCCTCTGATAATTTTACTCGTTCAGCAAAAGAAGTTCTCCTTCAATTGACCCCACTCTCTCAAAGCTCAGGAGTTGCACCCGTTTTGGGAAAGTTTGTCAAGGCTTTTGGCATAGAGAAAATATGGAGTTGTTGTGATTCAACAATTCGATGGAACGTAGTAATGCCGTTACTTAAAGATAATTTAAGCGATGCAAATTTCTTGTTTTGGAAGAAAGAAATGTTGACTCAAATTGGAAAATTAGGAACACCACAATTAATCTGGCTTGCATTTATTGGCTTTTCAAGAAATCCAAAAGACCCTGAAAATTTTCCAGCTGAATTAATAGGAAAAGTGATTAGTGACAAACCCGAACTGAGATTACAAGCTCTTGCAGGCTTACGGCAATTCATTGAATGGCCTCAGTGTAAAACAATTGCTGTTAAATATAGCAAAAATTATCTTCCCCTACTTTTCAATCTTTATGTTCAAGAAAAAACAAGTGTCGACAACAAGAATCCAGGACATGCAAATGCTATTGGAGTTACAATTGAAAACTATCTTCCTGTTTGTGAGGACTCGTTTATAAATCAATTGTTGGAAAAAGCATTTACAAAATTGGAAAGCAATGAAGCCAAAGAAGCATCTGCCGTTCATGATCTAATTGCATTTTTGGGAGCTCATGTCGGAGATTCAAAGCTTCAACAGAAGGTATTATCTGTAGTTGAGTCTCATTTCGACAAAGAAGAGGAAAGGAAACGAATTTACAGAATTATGACCTTTTTGGCAAAAAATGAAGCACTTGATAGTAAAAATCTTGAGACACTCTATAATCTCCTTTGCAAAAACAAAGGAGAAACAAAATCTAATGCTGCTGCTTTAAGATTAGAATGCATTAACGTAGTAGCTGCAAAGGTACTATTTGTATACTATTATTAAAATAGTTATTTTATTTTAATGTTTTTTTGCCATTTTTATTAAAACTTCAGAATCAAGAATGGATGAAATCTTTCCTGTCAGAAATAATACTGAATTTGATAAGTGCAAACGCCAAAGCAAAAAGATGTGCCATTAAATATGTTATGGATTATTGTGAACTTGTTAAGGTAAGCAAGCAAATGAACAACTTTATAAACGTTAAATTAAATGTCAAAATCTATGAAAATTAGGAAAATGGAGCTGCTATGGATGAAATGGTGGAAGTTACTATCAATGCCCTTCATTCAACTTCACCTTTACTTGTTTCATCCACAACATTCTTTATATTTTTAGTATTCAAAGAGTTGAAGCCTGATAGTCCTAACTTTGATATTTTGAACACTTGCTTGGACAACCTGAACAATTCCGAAAATCCTCTAGTGTGGAAATATTCTTTGTCTTTCCTCAATTTGAATCTATCATTATACAAAGGACAAATGGGACCACTGGCTACTATGATTGGCCAAATAGCTGGAAACTCGAAATATCCCCGAAAAGAAGTTAATAAAATACTGGCTCGTATGATAAAAATATTTGGTGCTGCAGGCCTTAGAGCTGTTTTACCAAATGCTGAAGATCCTAAAATGCGTTCTCGAGTTAAAAACTTGTGCCGAAAACTAAAGAAATTAAAAGAAGAATCCAAATCTAAATCTGCAAAAGAAGATGACGAAGACGAAAAAGATTCAGATAATGAAAGTGAGGATGAATTTGGACAAATTAAAAGTGAATCAAGGCCAATGGTGATTAAAGAAGGTTTAGTTGACTTTTTGAATCCAAGAGAAATTACTCAGGCTCTTGTCAGTAAGTTGTTAACTATTTGAAACTACTTTTCACTTTATTTTTGACATTTATTCATTAATCAAATTAAAATACAAACTATTTTTCAACAGATGAAATTACTCCATCAGATAAAAAGGATATTGAATTCAAGCAATCTTCTGATGGAAAGTTAATAATTGGGAATTTAGAAGACGATTACGACGATTGTGCTGAGGATAACGACAACTCTGACAACGATTCAGACATGGATATTGATACAATTCGAAAGTCTAGAAAACGAAAATCATCTTCTGCGTCTGTTGCCTCAAGTAAAAGGTCAGCACGTACCACCAAAACTTCATTTTCAACTAAATCAAGTAAAAAAGTTCGCAAGTCTGGGGCTGCTGGGAGTCGTTCTGTAATTTTGTCTAAAAAGAAAAAGCACTTCAACTCCAAAGGAAGCGTAAAATCGAGTTCTTCCATGATTAGATTTAAATAGAATAGTTCTTTGCATTATTTTCTCGTTATTCCGACAAATCAATAAATGAGTTCTATATAGTAAAAAAAACTGATCAAATTATTCAGTCGTGGAATGAATGAAATGAATGCAAGGCGTAGTGGCTTTCTTTGTTAGGCAGAGGCATGTTTTCAAGTAATCAGAGAAAGTATTTTGTGCCGTGCAATAGCTCAATCAAATATTCCGGAAGTTGTTATGAACAAGCGAGGTCAGTACAAAAGTAGATAGTCTATACATACATAAAATAAAACAAACTTTTTCTACGGAACAATGCGTTTCTTTCAGTTAATTTTTCGTTAGCATAAAGGAATGGGAAATAAATCAATTATTCCCAACCTTGAACTACGAGGGAACATAAAAAATTATTGATTATGAATAAATAATGATGGAAAGCCCATTAAAACTGGAAGGTCAGTGTACACTTTTTCCTTTGTGTATTGCTTGTTTGTGTGTCCATAATTCTATTCTCTCTTTTTCTTCTTCATGCCACTCGCTGATCATTTCTCTTTCTTTCTCCAACTTTGTTCCCCCATTTGTCTTTCTCACACACTGGAGAATTGATTCCCAGTGGTGAGACTTATGAGCACTTACTTGACTTCTTCCTCCTGCTATTATTTGACTTGAGACGTTGAGTCAGTGGAGAAGAAAGTTAATAATCCAGAGTACATTGTGGAAAGGAGATAAGCAGGTGGAATTCTTTAAAATGTTTACTGAGAGACAGCGGAGCATCGCGTGGAGTTCCTTCCTCTTTTCTAGTGCTTGTTAGAAACCTGGGACAGAATTTGCGTTCCAACTTTTAGCTCTGGGTTTCTTAAGCTTTTATATGGGAGGGGTATATTTATTGATTTTCCGAACGTATAGTACTTTTCGGGAGGGTAAATATCCCAGCAAAAGACCAGTCTCATATAGTTGGTCGCTGGCGATGCTACATGACACAACTCCATTAAGATAACCATCGTCTCAGAAAAGGTCACGCTTTACTCTTCAAAAGTCTCTCCTGGCTCCCAGAGTCAGTTTCTTCAAGTGCAACATAAATATCCAATCTCATCTATTCTGTAGGGTAAGCATCTAATTTTCAGTTGTTGATCATTTTTCAAGTTCCCTGACTGGTATGCAAATAATTATTAATGATCCTTTACTTTCTTGGCTCGTTGTCTATCTGTTTATTTACAAAATGTAGTTCATCCATCCCTAAAACCTTTACTTGTTTAGTTTGGGCACTTTCTTTGTAAACACAACAGTTGGCTGCACGAAATATACGTTTCGTTAAACAGACTCTTGTTTGCATGAAATCCAAGAACATGGCTTTTTGGCCACAGGGAAATTGTCTGGAATGTTTTCTCTCTTTGTCTCTCGTCTCAAATTCCTCTTGTTTATCGAGAGCAGGAGAGGAAAGTTTTTGACAGTTGTTGAGAATCGTAAACGTACTACAAGTAAGTAAGTAGATTGAGCGTGAGAGAGAACGAGAGAGACGTCTGTTTTGGCTTTGCGAGGATGAGAAGGAATTTCACTCAGTCTCAACTCCAATGAAAGCTTATTGAAAATATTATCAATGTTCAACTGCATGAACACATTTGAAAAGAGAAAGTTGTACATGCATCGTTATATATTTATGAGCTTTGTTTTGTTTGCAATAAAATAAAACAGGCAGAGTTAATCCGTGCTATAATGCTTCCATTTAATCTCACCTGCAAATATGGCTTTGGGCAAACTTTGACAGGGCTTTCACATAAATTGATTGGGTCGTAAAATGGATTAATTTTATTATTCACTTCTCTTTCATTCCCATCTCTTTTTTACTGCTGGCCTCAGTGGATAAAGTTATAAACAAAAGCTTAGAGTATATAATTACATACATAATAGTATGTTATTAAATACTCTAAGAACAAAAGTATTAAAATTTACTGTAGGCCAACGAAACTACTGCTTTCTTTCCGAAGACTTTCTTTCCTGAGATTATAGCGATGGAACCTGATGTCCCAGAAAATGTACTCTTTTTTCTTAAATTATTCTTCTTTTTTACTGTCCATTCTTGTTTCTTTTCTTGCTGTTGGCAAAAATTGGCTCAATTTCCACTTTTCTGATATAGAGGGACAGTGACAGAGACGCAACAGAAATGACGTCGCTGTTGTCCGACGTGCCTGGAGCTGGGAATGTTGGCTCCCGTAGGGATGAAGTGGACTCAGCAAAGCCATCAGAAAATAGACCACATCCTCATCCATATCATTTAAAAAATAAATACACTTTCCGCTCGGACTCTGTTTACTCGGACGTGGTCCCCATCTCCGCAGCCCCTTCCCATCAATCCAGTTCACAAAACAAATCCTCAGGTAAGTATAATCTTATTCATCATTCAACACTTATCCCCACAAATCCAATAAATCTGGGCCCGTGGGAGCTTAAAAGGTTGCATGGCATATAAAGCCGCTTATCTATCCTCATGATTGTTTCTGGGGTCCCTCAGCGGGGGAAAGTCAGGTGAGGTGTTAAAAGGAGGTGAAAGCTTCTGCAAGTTCTCTCTTCCGGAGTGTGGCCACTTTGTAAAAGCTGTTGGTTTAGGATGATCAAAGTGACCACGGGGTATACATTCCTCTGATTAAAGGCGAGAGCATCCACAATTAGTTTAGTGAGTGATTTATCCATTTACTTTCTCTCTTTTATTAGATCAAATAGATCAAACTTTGTAGGAGCACAAAGTTTGTGTGACAGTCAATATTAATTAGGAAATTGTTTCAAAGTTCTCTCTAAAGTCTCCCCGATTTATCTAACCCAAATGATCATTTCGGCAAAAACACGTTTCAAGGCATGAAAAGTGATGAGCCAACTCCAACCACCTTGGGGAAAGGAAAAGTACACAGCAAGCAATGTATCTCAATATCACACTTTGAGAATTCATAAAATTCATCCTCCTCTAGCTCTTTCCCTTTCTCTCCTTCTTATTGCGTCTCAAGTTCCTTTCCTCACTACAAGTCATTCATCAATTTTACATTTATGGCCACAAGTCCCTCCAGTGATCTTCTTTGCTGTCCAACCTCTCCAACTTTTTCATATATTTTTTACTTATTCTCTCTCAGTCTCAGCAAAAGCTCGTTACGGAACACTGTGTTTTTTTTTCGTAAAGAAGAGAAAGCAGAGAGAAAGAGTTGTTGTAAGAGAGCAAGAGTTGGACTTGGACAGGTCTCTTGTTCCCAATGTTGATGAGCTCCAATTTCATTTCAGATAAAGGGAAAGATGAATCCTGAGCTTCCTCTGTCTGTATGATGATGAAAAGTAGCTGACATGACTTTGACAGCTTTTAGATGAATTCAGAAATTTTAATATTCCACTCGCTTTTTCATATCCGCTAGTTGATGGAAAGCGTTGTACAAAATAAATGTCTGGGATAATATTGTATTACTAAAACCTATTGTATTCTGTTTTTTTTTGCATATTGGCAATGATCCCATAAAAGCTAAAAAGCAAGGTTCTTTTTTGTGCATATCATTACATCCTTTTATGTAAATGGAAATAATGGTCTCTCATGAGTAGGGAAAGCAAAGAAAAAAACTTGGATGAAAGAAAGAAATATCACTTGATCCGGCCCAAAACACAAAAACACGGATTTACTTTGTCAGACATTTACGCGTCGACCTCTGCTTTCACTCCCATGGGCTTTGAGAAGTGAAGTTTTTTGGCAAAAGTTTGCATTTTATCTGCGAAACTCACACTTTCCCCAAGCATTATTATAGGAATTGGATATTGGTGAATTATATAAGCTTTTAATGATTTTATTGTATTTTTTTACAGAGTCTCGAGAGAAATCTGGTTCTCTATCCTCACTCAAAGCAAAAGAGTCCAAATGGATGACTCTAAAGAAAAAATTGGGAAGATTAAATTCTCAACCAAGCTCATTACCCAAGAACTCTGAAAAATCGGGTGAAGAAAAGAAATCGGATCGACCAGCCAAATCCATTCACGAAAAGCGCAGTTTGTTTCAGAGGGCGAAAACGTTGGCAATTTTACCAGTGAACAAGTCAAAGGACAGAGACGAGCCTCCACCTCCAAAAAGAGTAATTGAGCCCAAAGAACTTTTTAACGTCGGAGGAGAGATGAATCTCATTCCTCTCGAATTACTAATTGATGTCAACAGTCTAACAGATATGAGAAAATGAACAAACTGAGAAAGTGGCAAATCCACCAAATATCATAACGACCTCCTCATGTACCTATTTAACAATTAACGAATACAAAACGAAAGAACTGCTTTCACCAACGAGATGTTTCAAAGTAATAATTATACGTAAATTACGTAATAATGAAAAGAGTATAATTTAAATGAAACAGGTCTCTATAAACTTTGCCGTATAATAATTGAACACAATATTCATTAATGCCGCATGCTGCTCTGCTCTAATGATCTCCTTTTATTCCCTTCACCCATAAAATACACATTCCTCTCATCTCATTAAACTTTCTCCCTCACTGACTAACGAATCTGTACCCTGGCTAGGCGTCAAATAGCCCACTGACGTAAATGACACAACATTGTTCAAAATGAAGCTTGATTTTATGTATTTCTAGTGGAAAAGGTCAAAGGTAACTGGCATGATTGATTACATGGGGAGTATAATACAAGTGTTGGTTTAGCCATTATTTTCATTAAAATTCGCAGCACTTGTGACATAGTGAACGTGTTCAATCAAGTGAAAATATTCATACCCGCTGTGACCCGACCCACAGACAAATTGCATATTCAAAGTGCCGAGTTACACAAGCACAAGAAATCTACTTTAAGCAAACATGAGAAAGTGAGCAGCAGCAGTTTGGCGTTGTCTGCTACTAATTCCAGAGCTGCATGGAGCCTTGACGGACAACGTTGTAAATAATCTAGGTTAATTTCTGCCTTTGGAGTTTGGAGAGAAACCACATTTTCAAATGAAATTGTTGATACCCGGGGGTGTGCTTTACTAAAATCATTTCCCCTGCATTTGTTCCTTCTCGGCCTTTTTAAAATTGGTAGATTATTACAGCCTAGACTTGGCAAACCTTTCATATGAAAAAATTATCACGTCATTCCGAATTTATGACCAATTTAAACCATGAAGCCTTCTTTACCGAACTCGGAATTTTTGCACACACTTACATTTCATAGCATATAACCCATAGTAAGTACATGCATTACCGTTGCCAATTTTGTCAATACTTTTAAAACAAGCTTGGCTAACTGCACATTAGTGAAAGTTTAGTTTTAAAAGGTTAAATGTGACAGGAGAACATTACAACGAACGGTGACTAAACTTTCGAGTTCATATAGACATGCAATTTTGTAATAATGAAACGCTAACCTACCGTCATTCATTCATTAATACTTTATCGGTTCCTCGAACCGTCTGCAAAATATATATATTGCAATAAATAATAGAGTTCTGATCTGAACTGTTGATCAGTCAGAATCCGAACATGATTAATTTGGGATTATTTAAATGTATGTATAGTCGTACATAAGAAAAATTAATTCAAGATCAGTATTGCGTATTATTATTTAGGTATAAGAATTTTTCGCTGGGTAAGATTAAAGTATTGACCGTTAATATGAGTAGTACCAAATAAATGAACATTCATGCAGTGAGAATAAAATGCTTTCAAATAATATTTAGATAGTAATAATTAAACACAGCCTTTATCTGTTATTCAATGTGTCGTGTTGTAAAAGAAAAAAATCATTAATGTGTTATCAATTTTTGTACCAGAAGCATATCTATTAAGCGTACTTACGTTGTCTTATTAATCTGTCGTGTATACGTTGTAATTTTACTATGCAAGCAAATGTAATTTTTACACACAAATAGCAAATGCAATTAAATGTTATATAAAAATAATGATTTTGAATACTTAGTTATAATTTTCATACGGTTTTTCTAGCAGCAATGAATGATATTGAATTGTAGTGAGTTTTGTTTTCATGATGTTAAATAATAATCTACAAACATATTATATTTTTTAAATTATGAGATTTTTAATTGAAAATCCAACGAGTTTACCTCTCAAACAATAAAAAAAAATGATGGCAAGCTAAGCTATACAGTATCTGACTTATTTCTTTAACCACTAAATTAAGGTTGCAATAATTTATTAGCTTTTTTACTTGTCTTTTGGTTGGAGATGGATTCTATGATATATTTAAGCCTGTTATGCAATTCACAAGTGATGTTAATATCAGGGGCAGATAGCTGTAGATGACTAGAACCTGAATAATAACTCCCGACTGCACTCTGAGATCCGGATCCCGGACTACCAAGGGACACTAACAATCTGTTTTTAGATAGATCCATTTTGACACCGCTGATCTGAGTAAATGGATAGCTTTTTGTCTTTGTCTGAAATTCCAAGTCCATTCGTTCCCTTCCCCAGATTACTGATTAAAGACATCGTAAATTACATTGTGTTCAAAAATCCCAAATCTCTTCTTTTTACCACAAAAACCGGATTTTACACGGTTGAATCGACCCGTCACTGTCACTGGGTAAATTTCAGAACAACGAATTCCTGTGAGATGAATCCCTGGTTTGCTACTATTAATAAAAAAATACAGCCGGCACAATTAAATAGTCTCTTTTTATATGGTCAATTTTACTACCTGACTACATCAATGGAGGCTCGAGCAGCTTGAACACTTTTAGCACCTACAATTAATTAATTTCATCAATAAACTATTTTAATTCATTGATATATATAAAGTTTAGAAATGTTTACCATTACGAACTACACAAAACTCTCTATTTTTCGTGTCACTTAACGTAATAGTTAAATCTTTAAAAGCAGCAGACGCATTTCCTAATTTCTCCAAATGGTAATTGTCCACTTCTGAAAACTTTGAGGATCCACCAGATTTCTCAAATACTGCCGTGAGGGCATCTTTTAAAGTCGTTTTGGGAGGAAATGGCATTTTTAATTCTCCAAAATTACTAGGGAGTAAAAATGTATAATTATAAGTCTGTTTTGGCTGCTCTTTCTGATTTTCTGCAGGAACAAGAGCTAAATGAGTAAATGCAAATTTCCCAATCAATTCTTGGTGATCCAGTGGTGGAAAATCACCATCCCATTCTCCGTCTTCGTCAGCTATTTGAAGGCTAAGAATAATAATAAAATTAAAAAAATAATAGCATTTCTTAGATATGGGATCACATACTTATATTGGTGAACGGTTTTGAGCTTAAGATTGGAATAAGATTTGCTAGCTATCCATAAAAGAAGACCAATCAAGTCGACAACTTTTGCAGAACAGACGATGGAAACTTTTAATGGATACGCTCGGACACGAGGTGGCAAAAAGGTTAAAAATATTGCTATTTTCTTGTAAGGAAGTGAAGGATGGCAGCTTGCTTCGAATTTGGCATAGTTAACATAAGGATCTGGAGTAGTTCTATCAAAAAACATAAATAGTAAAACACATTTCTGGAGCTTAATAAGTAGTTTCAATCAATCAATCAATTTTTCTAAACTTACTTTAACAACTTTTCTATATTAAGTGCATTTGTTACTCTTTTTTCAGAATTTTTAGTCTTATAATCTTCATTGGGAACGAACGTCAATTCGTTTCGAACAATTTCGTTATGTCTGACACGAACAAATTGTGTGGAGTTTAGTGCTTTTCTTTGCCTTTCCATTTTTTCCAATCTGATTGCAGTATTTGATCTTCTTCTATGACCCAAATCCGCTCCGTCTAAACAAATTAAATTGGAAATATATAATTTTAAAACAATACATGTTATTTGTATTGTCTTGCTGTTTGCCTCTAATATCAAAGGAGCCCTCAGTGGAGCCTTCGCTGGTGTCGCCGGTCCCACTCTCATTTTCTTCCAAGTAGGGCTTCTCCTTTAACACCTTCTCACAGACCCCTGAAATATGAAAGGTCGGTCAAAATATGAATTGATTCTTAATTTATTCATTATTAATTGTACCTGAATCATCTTCAATTGTAAAGGCAGTAGTTATCAAACGACAGAGCCATTTTTTGTCGTCATACAAGACCATATTTTTTACTGCAAAGGGATGCAGGGGTCAGATGTTACGCCCCCTCCCAGATTACCTGTGTGAAACATTTGATTAAGTACATGTATCCTCATCATAGTAACTATAGTAAGATAAACAGTTTCAACCAACTTACCCTTGGTCTCCACACTTATCCTTGATATTTGGGGGAATATTTGGTTATGATAACGAGTCCATCAAAATTTGCATTTACAATTTGCAAAACACGGAACTTTCTCTGTCTGTGTTTCTCTGATTGAGCGGCTTGCGGGGAGGGCAACTTTGGACATTGATTCTCATGAGAAAATGAGACTGAAACATTAAACGAGGTGCAATTAGTTTAGTTACTTTGTTTGCACTCAAACTTTCACTTTACAATTACAACAAATGACATATTTACGACTTAATGGGCCAAAGAATTATGGAGAGCAGTGAAAAGACGCATTCATTACATCATTTATAAGACTGTGAGGCAAGTTGAGAAAAATCTCATTATGGCTCAAATAAAGTTTTTAGAGATGCAATGCAAAAGATTAGCATTTTCCCCAAGGAATATATTTTTACCACACGAGGAAGATGTCAAATATCTGTTTTATGTAATTTTTACATCCTTCCTCAAAATGACTTGAATAACATCCATTAAAATAGTGGTGATTGCGTAGTCTGTCTATTTGAGCTGAACCATGCCACGACTATTAGTATTAGTGTACTTATGCCACACGTGGAGGATAACAACGATGTGGAATTTTGCGTACTTCAAAAAGTTTCGACTTATGAAGGATTATGCAACAGCTTTCTTGCCAGTGTCTATATTTACATTACATTCATTCATTCTCTCTACACATATTTGCGCCATCAATTAGCCAAACTTTGTCTTGAATACTTTTGCCAACATTAGATTAGAGTTTTCTGCCAGTACAACTTTATATTCCAGCAAAGTCTGCTAATGTAATACAAAATGGTTATTGCATGCGAAATTTACCTAGTTTAGTTCATTTACATAATTTTGCTGTACACACACCCAGCCAACTTTGTTTGATGCCAGTCAGTCGCCTCTCGTGGAATTAAATATCTTGGACAAGGATCCAGTTTTCTTTATATATTATGTCTTTCAGAAAATTCGCACTATTCCCTCAAATGATATAATAATATATGTAGAAAGAGACGCTACGTTAATTGCGTATGAGATGATTTTCTTGCATACTTAGGTATCTTGTCATTGGACTTTGATGAGCATGTTAAATTCGGTCAGTCAGACCTACGGCAATTTGTACATATGAGATGAGAATATAATATACATTAGAGACTCTAATTTAGAGTGTTACAACTACAAGAAAATTAAATAAATTTTTGCCATTCATTCCATATTTTGAATTCATTATTTTGAATTCATGCTTTAAACAATGGATTCAATAAAATTATATTGCTGAAAAGGTAAATGCTTGCAGACTTTTATTTGTACCAAAAAATATTAACGAATTGTATGGCTAATGAAAGAAATTTTACAACACAGAGACTGCATCTCATAAGCCGCATGAAAAGTAAATTAAAGTTTTTTTTTATAATTAAACTTCGCAGTTGTGTATGGTTATAAAATAAGGATGGCAGTTATCCAGCTTTTGTAGGTGCATCCTCTCCCACGTTAAATGTCCCACAGACCTATATATTATTTCTCTCATTCTAAAAAAGTAGCAAACACTTAGCATAGTTATATCATATAACTTATATGTATTACTGGAGGTGTAGTGAAACTTTTTTGTGGGCTATTTTTTAAGAGGGGCGTCCTATGATTAAACGATTGAGAACAGAAGAGATAGGAGATGATGCTGCATTATCAACTGCCGAGGGTTTGGCCAGATTTAAGAACAGACAACTCTTTTGTGTATGGTAAAGTATGGTTATCTTCTCTGAATGTTGGACATCCTTGATAAGTCCTGTCCTACTACACTACTACTCTCCACACAAACAAGGCTTCACTCTTTCTTTCCTTTATTTGAATCAGCGTCTGCATGCTTGGAGTTGTTTGTACCTACACATTACCTTAGGCTAAACTTGGCCGGGATAAAATAATGATATGCTGGCTGAGTGCATCCATATCCACAAAAGTAGGGAATATTATGTGATCATTCTGATGAGCCTGTATTTCTTTACACACTGGAGAAGAGCCGTGTTAAAAGCGTTAGCCAACCTCAGTCAGTAATACTACTACTAAAACATGTTCCATAAAATAAAAACAGCTCAATGTACGTATATATATACTAAATGTTGTGAGATCGGCTGGTTTGGCTTACTTGTACTTGAACTTCATATTCTCGTTTCATTGTTAGATATCCCTCCTCCCCCTCTGAGGCTTAATTAATTATTACTATTATTATTTCATAAACTGGGAGAGGATTGAAAGGAAAAGCATTACTTTTGTGTTCCAGACAAACCATGCAGTAGTAGTACATAGTACATAGTTATTCGTAGTCTCCGTTTGTTTGTGACTCTGAAAAACAATCCGGCTGCGGGGATTTGTGGCCTTATCGGAACTAGGAGAACTAGGAGAAACGTGTAGTTAGTTGTGGTTGGGTAGGATAAGCCTGGTGGAGTAGAATGGAGTAGTAGTGGGGAGTCTTGAACTTGGTATATAGACAACCTGGGAATGTTTGGGGTGCTCTGGATTTGGGGAGAAAGTAAGTAGGTTAGTGTTATACTGGCATTGGGTCCGAGTTTTCGGGGCCTATTTCGTCTGCGCTGCCCTTGAACTACAAATACATCAGTGGAATATACACATACGTCTTCCGTCTGACCTACTTTTACCACTTTTCCCCTCTCGTCGCCTTTCCCCTCCCTCCGCAGCCTCACTGGATAAGCCAAGCTCAGACAAACACCACCAACATCCATGACCTTATCAACAAAAGTGTGGCTCCTTTGTTTGTGAGTGCTGTTGACAAACGTATACTTAAAATACAACATCTAAAGAAAGTGCTACTACACTTGCTTCTGGATAATTGGACTCTTTATTTAAACAAATATTTAAAGGTATATATTATTACCCAACAAAGTAAACACTCTATTCATTAAAAAATAACGCGTTATATAAAGACAAAATCAAAGCAACTATTATTATGAAAACAAGCTCTTTTCTTTAAGTAAAAACAACTCAAATATTTGCATTTTTTCTTCTTTATTGCTCACAAAATCAAGTCAAAAAAGTTGCCTACATCCAAATTTTAGAAACCGAATCTTGTTTAAAATCACACATTAAGAGAATACTAACATTGTCTGGAAGTAATTTTAAATGTGATTGACACTGTACCTAAAAGTAAATTATTAATATATTATATAATTAAATACATAATAGCAACGAGATAAGAACCTGCAATGCAATAAGTGTCCTGCAAATGTAATTTAACCAAAGCATTTAATATTTGTTATGCAATCAAACCCGGTAGTAAGCCAAAGATTCTATAAATTAATTTGACTATCGTTTAACCAAAGAAGAAGAAGAAGAATTTAACATAATAATTTTAATATCAACTAAATTAATATTTTTGGAGGAGGAATTAATAATGCACTAATAACTATACTCCCGGTATATATACACAAATGCAACTTTGATTTTGACAAAAGTTTTAGAAAAAGTTAAAAGCAATCACAACAAACTTTGTCATTCGTGAATAACCTGACCTTGACATAATTATTATTATAATTTATCTGCAAACAAATTTTGCAAATTTTCTTGGCCCTACTCACCTAAAGCCAAGTGAAGGAAGGTCGCAACATTTCCCTGCTCTTTGCCTCCTACTTATTCCGAGTTATTAGATCTCATAATAATAATAAATACCGGTGAATATATAACCAACGTTAACTACTCAAACAAATACAATCCAAAGAACTATAATATGCAAGAAAACATGCAAGAAGACGAAGCAAGCACGACGACGTCGATGGAAAACGTGGTGATAATTGATGTCCCCACGGGAGATCTCCCTCAAAGCATTCACGGGGACAGTTCCACAACCTCAGAATCTCCCCCGCATCAGCAGGACAACTCGAGCAGCAATCATGATGAACAAACATCAGGTAAAAATCATTTAAATGTTCTCTATCATCATTATACTCGAAAACCATATCTGTCTCAAAATGACAATCCGTTATCATCATATTATTATCATAATAGAAATTTGTCTGTGGCTGTGGCTGTGCAATTGAAAAGTGAAGGTAATAAAATTGCACGCAGTTTTAAAAGAGAAGATGAGCCACTTGCAGACTTTTTTTTTGCATAGGATTTGAATTACTAATGTAAATCAAAAAGACGCGTTTGATCTTTCTCTTTAATCTATTTGATACGTTTTTGAGATAAATAGTCTGGGTTTAAATAAAACTGCAGCAATATTGCATTGCTTGAAAGTGAAATGATGAGGATGATGGTAAATAGACCCAAGGGTATTATCATATTGTGGTGGCTTCATTGAACCATTTGAACCTGCTGCACTATTTTTATTTTAGGATTTGGAAGGGTCGGAAAGTGAAGCTGGTTTTGAAGTGAATAACTCCAACAACCACCTGCTTATATTATATTTACCTTTGAATCTACTTGCATTATCTTTTTTAAAATCTACCCTTACTCGTCTGCCTACTACTACTGCCCTATGCAATGTACCTGTCAGTTTGTCTGCTGGATTAGTATTTATTTTTGTAGGCGACAAGGAGAAAAAGTTTTGTTTGCTTCTGGAGAGACTTCGACATCTCTTTAATAGAGGTAGCAGTAATGTACAATATGTGAGAGAATGACTCAGGAGGTTACGTATCAAGTTTGCGTAAGGGAAAAGCATTTATTGGAGGAAATAACAGTTTTATGGTTCTTTGTCGTTCATATTGCTGATTGGATGGAATGGCTCTTACTAATCAAGACTTTTGTTGCTAGCCAAGTAGCCCACTGTCCCATTTTCCCGAAGTAGGGAGAAATAGAATGCCGGGTGTTTTACGGAGTGCTAAAGTTTGTGCTCCACATTCTCTGTATCGATTCGGAGAAATTGGGTCACTTTCACCAATGTCCGCTTTACATAATTCAGCTCCATATTGCGGCAGCTTTTCGTACCCGAATTTCCAACCACAAATTGTCTAACCTTATCACCAGCAACACAATTCCAAAACTGGACTCACAGTTGGCGTTTGTGCTGTTGGATATCCAAACATTATTCGTAGAGGCTAAAAATCTGAAAATTAACAACTAAATCAATGACGCTGTTGCGTTGATTAGTTTTCATGCATCTTTTACTCACTTGCCACAAAGTTGAAAGGGCATCTGGTCAAGGAAAACTGATAAGCGCTGATAAACATTTGACTGCTATAACGCACTATGAAAACACCTTTTCACAAACATAATATGAGAATAATCAATTAAATGCAGACAAGATTGTAAAATCATAATAATAGATGGCTAAAAAATTATAAACGTACGTATATATCTAATAAAATAACCTACGCTTTACTTGTTTCTTTGATTTTTGGTACAATATTGTAACAAATGAATTCAAATCATTTTATATGTTATACAGAACATGTTGTATATATAAATTATATATAAATCTGGAACTGGAAGGTAAAATAATAATATTCCTCCCAAAGGAATTTGCGACATTTCTGTGCTTGAATACTGCCAATGTTAGTAGGTCACCTAGATTCTCTAACATCTCAATATATAATATTTGCCCACTCAAGTCAGCGAATGTGACGCAATTGGCACTAACAACTCGAGTGTCATTTGGAGCTATTAGATCTCACATAAACGTTTACTTCCGAATTGCCCACTTTCATGCAATGTCAAAAAACACTAGGAACTTCCTACAATCAATGACATGAAACTCGACTATCAAATTGGGTTTTTTTTTTTTAAATATGCACATATTTGATAAACATATAAATAGTTTTTGATAGACTTTAAATTTGACATATTTTGTTTAAATGCTTAATCATTATTACATTATAGTAATTCTAAACCTGTGTCACAAAAAGTGGCGTTGATTGGCTGTTGTTTTGGTGGGTTGCCTTCGTAAAAGTGAAAGTCCCCACAACTTTGAAGGTTTCAGCAGTTTACTTTGCATCTTTTATCTCACCAAGAACTAGACCAGTTATATAACCAAACAATTAACAGTTAGCAATTGTTTTCTGGTTTTAAGCCTGTTACTCTTACAAGACCTTGAGCCTCCTTTACACCACAATTTAAATTCTTCTCAACAATTGCAGTCAACTCAATAACCAACGTTGCGTGAATTATAGTATTGCAGTAGTAAGTAGTGGAAGTATGAAACAATGTAATGAATTACAATTATTATTATTATACGTGATGCATATACACACAAAAATCACACCTAAAAATGATCTTAACCTGGTTCCGCTCTTGTCTAATTATTAGCATTATTATTACGTCTTTAACCGCTTGCAAATTTATGGCATGTCAAAAAATAATATCTCAGAGCATATATGTAGTTCATTTATGGTTTGTTGTGAGAAAATTCTATGAATGGCTAATGAACGGAAGAAACATAATTATTAAATTATTTAACTTGTTTCATGTTTACCTAAACATTATTTTTAGTTCACGATTTGTGTCAATGTTATGAGATTAAGATTCAAAGATTTAGCATTTTATGATTAGAGTAGTTTGAGGGTGGTCGTGAATGAAATATCATTAAAAAGATGTTTCTTTGTGCTTTTAGATGTGCATGAGGAACAAGCAAAACAAATCAGTCTGTAGTATGTATATATAGAGTACCTATTTTTTTAATTGTTTTGGCTAATGTATTAGATAATAATGTTATAGGAGAGAATTGAATATATTTTATTTATTTATGCATTCACACGTTGTTGTTGTTGGCGTGTGTAAACGAAAGGAAAATGAATGCAGAAATAATGTGTGATGTTGTATGTGTGTGTGTGGATTTATTTGGTGGACCTCGACCTGAAAACCTCTCTTTTTTCAGGGCATGAATTTATACAATTCTCACAGCTCAATGAGAAGCTCAACTAGTGTACTCAATACTTTTTGCACACACTACATAATAATAATGTTATTATAATGTCACTTCCATGATAGGATGCGGTATTTATTGATAACCACCAAAGCTATGCCACACCAGGATGGAAGTCAAAAGACCTCGCTTATCCATGATGAAAACAGGTCTAGTTTAACAGGCCACTAGGTCATCACCAGTATTTGACGACATTGGAGATTGCTTCTCGGAATAATTCAATAATTATTATTTTGTGATGATTCTGTTTTTCTGGATTTTTATATTTTTTATTAAAAAAACAAATTATTGTCTTGTTATCGCAAGCGTCATTGAGAGATTCATTTGTTTTCCAAATTTTATTGCTTTAATTGACATTTTTAAGTAGAAATCGAAACTGAATGAATGCAATGAAATGTCAAAAACAATCAATAGTTTTTTATTGTCTCAAATTTTGCTTTTGTGAACAACCGACGCCATTTATCATCGTAAATATTGTCGTGTGGTAATATTAGGGTCGTTAATTCCTGATTGTGTTTTAAACAATTTGTTTGAAAGCGAAAGTTTTTTTTGGACAAATGAAATTTATTTATTGAAATCAAAAGTTGCGTACACAATAATGTTTATTATGAAAGAAAATTTTCAAAATAATTGCAATAACTTGTTCGGTCGTTGATATTTCAAACAATTAACCTTGAAATTATATATGTCGTGGATCATCATTCAAATTAAAGCTCAACTAATTACTTTTGAAGCGAGATCACTGGAATTATACAAAACTATTAAAAGCTTAATACGTTTTTGTCAACAGTAAAAATTTGCAAATCATCTTTTACATATTGTTGTAAGACGATTCAATGTTAAGAAATATGTATGCATGTATATAATTACAAATTCTGTCAAGTTCCTTTAAACTTGAATACCTACCCACATTTTTCTGCCTCATCATCATGCTGCAGTGGTTGACAATGTATTTTAAAAAGAAGTATATGCATAATGCGTGTAGACTATACAATATTATTTAATAATTGTTACGCAACGTGTGTTTCCACTGTTGGCATCATCATCATGTGAGATGATATGATTATGGGCATAATAACAATATTACAGCATGGGGAAAGGGAAAGTGTGTCTAGTGCACTGGGTAATTGGGTCACTAGGTCTTGGATTTTGGTTTGAGTTTAGCCTGAATCTCTTCCCAACTCCTTCCTTTCCGTCAACATTGAGTCTGCTCCAGAATTGCAGCAAAAGCACAGTAGCGTGGTTTCTCGGTTAGAGAAATTTGGACTGAAACCGAAGCCGGGTGAAATATCGAACGCCGCGTGGCCTATTTCCACCCGGCCCGGCGTCCGACAGTGCCTAATTGAATGACCTATACAGAAATTGGAGAAATAGGCAGTTATGCCCACGAGGCGCTGAAGGTTGCATCTAACACATGAATATATTGCAATCAAAACTTTATTACACTTAATCCTCCTTCTTTTAAATATTTACATAGTTGTAGTAATGATGCATATTTAACTGGTGACGAATCAGTTCTAATTTCTGAAAAATAAAATCAGTTTAAATGTTATAAGTAACAGACTGAGAGATTATATCAATAATGGCACAGTTAGATAAACATCATACTAGTTAGTTAATCAGTCATTATCTAATAATAAATTATCATTAATACATAAGCGTCAGTTAATAAATATAATGATGAGAATTCTTTTTATTGCAATGAAGAGAATAGACAATAAACGCATCTTGACATCTTGTTTTTCAGTTTCCAGTAGTCGTCTTTTATGACAATTTTTGGGTTTAAAAATATAAAAGTGAGAAAATTGATTAGACCATTTATTTTTATTGTTTGTACTTATTTATCAAAAGAAGGGAAATCAGGGCCAAAAATAAATTGTTGGAAAGAGTTTATTACTGCTGCTGATGATAAGAGCCCAAGGGACGGCATTACATTTCAGAAGATGGTTTGTTGGCTGATGAAAAGTAGGACTCGGTTTGGAATAAATGGAGCAAAGGGTAAAAGTAGGACTGGGTTTCTCTGTAATAAGAAGATGGTGAGAAGGAAAGTCGGGATTTTATTTGGATGATCCTGTTGCGTTAGTTTGAAGTGCATCCAATATATACATTTGAGTATTTAGCATTACCCAAAGCGAGAGTACATTGTAATAATATAATGCAGTGTCAAATTTGGTTCAAAACGGATATACATTTTGTAAGTAAACATGGTTTTGGAGCTATTAGGAATATTAGGATTGCTTGGTCGGTGGTGGTTGTTGAGTATAGAGTTGAGCTGAGTTTTGGCAAAAGTAGGTCAGTGGGCCAGGATGAGGGAACGAGTGTAGTGAGTGGGTGCATGATCCAGGCTCTCCTTTGGAATACTTCTTAACTATTATGCAGCAGCCACTTTCATTCTCGTCCACCTCAAATACAGCCAAATACAGAAATTACATGTTTAATTTAAAAAGGGGACACTGAGGACTTGGTTAACAAGTAATAACAACTGATGAGATATTACCTAATTCAACTAGCTGCTGACCATTTTACTATATGCTGATATTGAACCTTATAAATTAAATACGTTATTATATTATTATATGAATGCCAAGCCATTTCTTTACAGAGATCTTGAATAAAGTTTGCATATTGTGAGACCAAGTAAAGCAAAGGGTTCTTTTGACAAGTATTATACAACAATGTTGTTGGAATTAGGGGTACATAGTTAGTGAGTGGTAATAGTGTTGGTATGAAGTCACATCAAAGCGAGTGCATAATAGTTACCATAATCGCGTCCAATTCAATGCCTATGCCTGGCAATGTGGAGTTACTTTGGTTGGGTGTTGTTAGCTAACATAGACATAGATTCGCAAAGTAGGCCGATCCACAAAAACAGAACACTTTCACTCGCATCAACTCCCTGCACTGCATTTGCAACTTGGCCAAGGAACAAACTCGACGTGTTTCAAACAGAGTAGTCGTCAGAACAGTTGAGTGCCAGAGGACACAAGTTGACTATACTCCCGTCCCTTTGTGTACCCATCGGCTCAGTCCGCTCCTGTCCTTCCAACTGCATCAAACTGAGAAACACTTTCAGTTTCATCTATTTATTATTAGCCGGTGATTATATAAACACACAACAGGAGGGATTTCCTAGTGCTAAAAAAGTTTTCATAATCTTTTTACATTTTCTCTCGTGTCTCAAGTGGTGTTTGGCAAATTGGAGTTTTGCTCTGTGCTGTTGTGGCTTGTTATATTATTGTTATGTGAGAATGGAAACTTGGGTTCATTTGAATTGGATTATTACTATCATTTCATCTCATCTTGAAAACATTTCCGGACAAAGTGGTGGTTCCAGAAACATTGGCTAACATCTACATATACTCACGTTCGAATTATAATAAAACTAAAGGAAAGAAAAAAAAATAAGCAAAAAATCGAACACGAGTAGCAGACATTGTGCGATAATAGTAAATAACATTTTAGCGAAAAAGGAGCTAAAGATTTTGTGCCTTGGCTGAATATATATTGTGAGGGAGAGAGACTAATATAATTCTTGTGTTGCAGTAATAATTGTGTTTAGAGAGAGAACGAAGGCTTATTGCGAAGTATTGTGTGACGTAACATTGCAAATTCACTGTCTGCCTGTGCTACTTTTTGACGGAGTGAAGAATTCTTGTGCAAATTTATCTTAAGCCCTCTCATTCACTCTTGCTATATATGTGATCTAATGGTACCTGATGCAACTATGTGCATTAAAATTAACGAAATTTAAATAAATTTTTGTCTCACTTTGTTGCGACAAAATTTCCGAAAAGGGGGAATAGTCATTATTATTTAAAAAGAAAAAAAGTTATCCAGAAGAAGCATAAATAAATCAGAGTGGAGTGTTGCTGGTTATTGACTGTTTGAGTGTTTGCGAATTGGACCAATTGACAATTGAGAGACTGCTAGGAAATCTCGCTGCTTCTGTTGTGTGTCTGTAAAAATTTAACTATATATAAAACGAGCTCTAAACATGGACTTGCCAATGAGTCCTTTTAATTTGAGTCCAACTCTTAGTGGACACTCGCCGACTCCCCCTAATTTAGTCCATCATTCGTCTTCGAGTATGTGGTCAGATCATCAGCTCCACAACACAAATATCAATCATCATCATGGATTGCTTACCACTGCCCCACATCCTGGAGTCCACTCCATGGACCACGGATATAATATTTATAGCTCAGGTATTATAATATTTTTGAAACAATTTAAAATTAGACGCACGCAGAGAATCCACACGTTTATAATTGCATAATAAATGGAGCAAAAGTAGCGTGCAATCAATCTCATAATATTACTATGCAGTAATTCAGCGTAGTGGTGTGGGTAGGTAAGATATAGGTCGAGGTCTACCTGCCTATGTCTCACCAAATCTAACTCAATTCTCTCTCTTTCTCTATTTGTATCTGTTGGGAAAAATGAGATTTTCCAATTTTCCCTGTGGACAATATTCCGTAAATTCGATTTATCTGAAGGGTTTATTTTTTTTTGTATGTTTGTGTTCTGTTTCGCTTCAAACTTGATATTAAATACTACAATTACCTTTTACCTCTTTTACTTGACATTTATGGTCATTTATTCGTGGTGATGATAATATACCAATTTGTCATTATAAAAGTTAAAGTGCATTATGTATGATTTGGAATCTTGTCTTTTGGAATATTTATTGTTTTTTCAAAGCGAGCACATGGTCAAAGGACGTTTGTATTTGTATGCGGACATTTATATTCATGAAATCCTTTACCAATGGTGTTGTATTATTATTTATTTATTTGTATGTTCAACCCGACGTCGTTTCACAATTCCAGTGTCTAGTTACACTATTACACAAGTTGAGATGAGTTACGGGCATTCAATGAGGATTTTTACCTTTAGCTGAGGGTGGATATGGATAATTTATTTATGCTCCAATATAATTCATCGTGCATTACAAATTGTAACATGATACTTTTGGAGTGATGTATTATTACTCTCTGTAGTTGATAGTATGGTAATTTTAGGCATGTAACCCAGTTTCAGTTTCCATTCAACCACGAGATACTCTTACTTTTTATACTCGCTGCAAATTATCTAATGTCATTGTAATTAGAGTATTCAAAATATTGTCAACTCAAATTTTAACCAACTATGTAATATTATTATTACTACAAGATATGATTTTGATGATACAACAGAAATTCAAGTATTATTTTATTTTTTTATTCGCAGGCGGAAATCAGTCTGGAGTGACCCCCAGTGGATTAGAATATACAGCTGCAATTTGCCAAGATCAACCTGATACTAAAGAAGGGATTGAAGAATTATGTCCTGTGTGTGGTGATAAAGTGTCGGGATATCATTACGGTCTTTTGACCTGTGAGTCATGTAAAGGTTTCTTTAAACGCACCGTCCAAAACAAAAAAGTTTACACTTGTGTCGCTGACCGCAATTGTCATATTGATAAAACACAACGAAAGAGGTAAGCAATCTTGAGACATGCCAAAAATATTCAAATGAGAAATAACATAAATGTATTATTATTTTTTTACAGGTGCCCATATTGTAGATTTCAAAAATGTCTGGAAGTAGGCATGAAACTCGAAGGTTCGTATCAATTTTTTTTTTTAAATTATTCTTTTTTTTTATATATATTTTACGCATATCTTTTTTATCTTATTGCTTGATAGCCTTTTTTGAAAAATTCTCAGAGTTGTTGTTGCATAATAATTTTGTTGAATTTATTATCAACAAGACTGCATGCGACACTTTTAAGTTTGCCTGATGTGGTTCATTGTTCAGTTTCATTAATTGTGGTTTGGTTACACGCTTAAATTCTCTTTGGTTGATATTATTATGAGACATTATTTGATTGTTCGGTCACAAAAATAAAATATATAGGTGAATGAGAACGTCAAGTATTTGAATAAAGGTTTAGTTGCTCAGACTTATTATTTATGAACAAATACTGAATGGCTAAAATTCTTTTTACATAGATTTAATAGACTGAGCATAAAATAATCATTGCTAAAAAATTTCGTAAAGTGAATAAAATGCGGTAACTGCTAATTTTGGGATAATGCTATTCTATTACTGTCATCAAAATAGTGGTGTGTATAGTTTAGTATGTTTGTAATACCAATTATGATGCCAAGTTTAGAGTAACAATAATTGTTTACTGCGGCCTGGTTTTAAATTGGTTGAATTTGCACACTGAGAGTTTACATAATTGCGTAACAAATAAGACCGGGGATGAGTTTAAATGGAACAAGGGTTATGTTTTGGTTATATCAAGGGATTGGAAAGGAAGAGTGCATACAGAAAGAAGAGATGAGATTTGATTTTGAAAATGAAAGTTAGTCATGGCTTTGAAGACTTGTTGCACAACACGAGGATAATGCAATAAACGACAGAGACGCACAGTTTGTTTGCCGATAGTTAGGGGATGGGAGGAAGTTGGGGGTATAGTTACTTTACTTCACAGGTACGCATGCATAATAATAGTAAAGGTAAAGGAGCTCATGGTCTCTCTATACTCTGCCGCATCATTATTGTAAAATAAAATTAGTTAATAGGTACGGCTATGCTATGTAACAACAATTACGAGATGCAGTTCAATAGTGAAGAGTACTACATATAGTGAGAAGCGAACTGGCTGATTTATTGCAGTGCGAACACGTTGCGAATTTGGCACACTAACGACCTATAAACACGATCGTTTTATCATTTAAATGCCTCTGAATTTTAACCTTATTCTCGTTAAAATATGTGGGTTACACACTAACCAAACCATCATTGCCTTTACACTGTCTGCTTTGCACTAAGTTTATCTCATTTATATCCAAATATTATGTAGTTAGAAATTATGGATCATTGATTTATTTAATGCTTCCTTTTTTTTATTAACTTATCGCTTTATTCGACTAGCCCAATATTTTGTTCAACTGCTGGAAATTATTTTGTTTTATTTCCCCAAGAAATGCATTTTAAATTCTTTGGATGTAAAATTTGTTTGATCGGATAAAAATTGCGCAATTCAATTCAAGATTAATAATAATATATACAAACGAGTATCTGTAAAGGCTGAATTTTTATTAAAATATTCCATTTGCATTATGCATTACATTTTTTAACATTCATTTCCATTCCCAGAGAGTGGATGTGGCATGAGATAGCTATCGCATTTGAGAAGAGCGACATAAAACGTTCATTTTAGTATTTTTTGGAAGAATCTGTGTCATGGTCGTGTATTCATCAGGCGATTGTTATTATTTGCCGCAGACAAAGCTCACCTATTCACTCTGCAATTTTTTCAGCTGCAATTGCCTCTTCATTATTGCTATTATGTATTATCATTATTATATCACTCTGTAAAGTTTCCCTTTCTTTAGACTCGTGTGCTACAATCAATATTGCAGCCAGTGTTTATATTATTCATGAATGATGATGGTTTCATTGTTTCGTTTATATTGAAATTGAAAATACAATAATTCATATGTGGTACAGAAAAAGAGGATTGCGTAAATTATATGTAAACCCTGGTCTAATATTTTAATTCAAAATTGCTTACTATATTAATTTATTTTATGCTTGAAATATTTACACTAATATTCTTAATTCAATATTCATTGTATACTAATAATAATTATGACATTTTTTTCCTCCGAAACAATAGCTGTAAGAGCAGACCGAATGCGGGGTGGGAGAAATAAGTTTGGTCCAATGTACAAAAGGGACAGAGCTAGAAAATTACAAATGATGCGTCAACGTCAATTGGCAATTCAGCAAGCACGCCAACAAGGTTTGGCAATTGTCTCGGATGCTCTGCCACTATCTTATAACAATGGGTCTCCGTACGGCCAAGGAGTGACTATAAAACAAGAGATCCAGATTCCTCAGGTGTCTTCGTTGACATCATCCCCCGATTCGTCCCCATCTCCTCTGGCCACGCTAGGCATGGTCAACGGCCAGTCAAGTATAAATTTAGCAGATCCAAAACTTTGGGCCACCTCCTCAACGTCACCAAACTCAACAAAGCATTTTGTGTACGATTCCAACAACACATCTGCCAATAACTCATCTCTTGGAAATCAGCCCACCGGAAATGATCCATCTCAGGTATTACTAAGAGTTAGTACCTGCTTTATTTTTTTAAACACGTTATTATCATTTCATAATTATTCATAATCTCTAAAAAAAAACTATTTTAATGTGTATAGGGTCATTTGGTTAACGTAGTGGACAATCACTCATCTGGTCAAACATCAACGGGAAGTTCAGGAGTCGGTTCAAAAATGCCACCTTTGATAAGAGACCTTTTAACATCTTTAGACGACAAGGAGTGGCAACATTCTCTTTTCAACTTATTGCAGAATCAAACTTATAATCAGTGTGAAGTTGATTTGTTTGAACTGCTTTGTAAAGTTCTAGATCAAAACCTTTTTGCCCAGGTAAAAAATATTCATGGAAAAAGTTGAGCAAAATCAGAGACATTCAATAATTTTGATATTTGTTTAGGTGGACTGGGCAAGAAACTCCATCTTTTTCAAGGACCTCAAGGTAATTTATTTTTAAATTTGGAAACTTTTATTTTCTATTCTTAAGCCACCCATCATGCATCTACCCAAAAGAATATATAGAATATAGTATAGTCGACGTGAGAACATGTTCATGGGAAAACATTGTATTTGTCATGTTATTTGGGAACCCAGATTTATCGATATTTTGCTTAGGTCCCTTCACTTTGACTAGTTGAACTAATAATTATGGGGATTGTATGCAAAGGATAGTTTTCATTAGTTCAATTTGTGGTGGGTATAAAGTGGAAAGTAAAAGTGCATACAAGTGAATGGATTATAGGGAAGGATTGTAAAAATAACTTGCCGTAGTGTATTGTCATTGACCCAATTACTCTCGCAAGGAAATATGTCAAGGCGATGTGCCATAAAAGGCTTTCAGCAGTCTACAACTTTATTATGTTCTTTTGGTGGATTGACGAGTAAATTTTGTAAATTTTCCTCAGAAATTACTTGTAATCTCTCCATATGCATTTATGCTTTAATAATAATGGATTTAAAGACGGATTTATTTCTCATTTAATTTCTGCACTTAAAACTAATTTTTGTTTTTAATTTTTCTTTAAAGGTGGACGATCAAATGAAATGTATGTAAAAACTAATTTTAAAAACCCATTTTAACTAATTGATATTTTATGGGTTCTTTTTTTAATTAAAAAAATATAGTACTTCAATATTCGTGGTCCGACATGTTGGTTCTTGATCATATTCACCACCGAATGCACAACCATTTACCTGATGATGCACCTTTACCTAATGGGCAGAAATTTGATCTATTGTCACTCGCTTTATTGGGAGTCCCAGCCTCTGTAGATCGTTTTAACGAAGTCAGCATGAAGCTTCAAGAAATCAAGTTTGATTGTGCAGATTACATTTGCTTAAAGTTCCTCCTGCTATTAAATCCAGGTATTTATATTTCTCTATTATGCCAATACCAAAATATTATTATTATTCAAGATAATATATATTTAATCGTATATTCTTTTCAATTTGTAAAGATGTAAAAGGATTGATGAGTAGAAAGCATGTACAAGAAACACACGACCATGTTCAGCAGTCACTTCTCACCTACTGCATAAATTGCTATCCACAAGTTCAAGTAAGTTAATTGACAAAAATCAATTAATCTCGATTAAATTAATTCCATTTTTTTTTGTTCTTTAGGAAAAGTTCACGAAACTCCTTACCCTGGTAAGTACCTTTTTCGCATTATTCTTGATTATTACGCATGATAGTTACTCATTTGACGCTGATTATTTGTCATAATTGCAGATGCCAGATATACGGCAGGTAGCCTCAAGGGGTGAAGATTACCTTTACTTTAAACACATTAACGGAGGAGCCCCAACTCAGACTCTTCTTATGGAAATGCTTCATGCAAAAAGAAAATAAGCAGTCTCCACAAATTACTACAATAAATAATTATACTTTTATTTGCTGATTTTTAGTTGATATGACTTGATGAACTGTAGAGATACTCACTGATACCTGTATAGTGAACAGTGAAAGAAAGTATATTTGACGAAAGAGACTATGAGAATAACTATTATATTTTTGGAGACATTCTTGAATGTGAAAAAAGAATCTTCATTTATTCATGAAGATTTTCGAGGAAGGCAAATCTGTGATCTTGATATGGTGGTGGGTGTTTTTTTTATTTTTAATTATTATATTAAATACTTCTTATTTCCCGTTTTTGTTTCTTTTAATGGGAAATGATTATTATTGTTATTATATAGTCTTATAATTTTAACTCTTCAACTCTGGTACCTAATCTTGTAAATTATATTATGTAGTGGAGTATAGGTAACAACAGGAACAGATAACCTGTGAATGGGGGCAAATGAGGGGTAAACTTGGTTATTTGCAACTGAAAATTCATTTAAAGCCGTACAATCTATTTTTCTATGTAGTGCTAGATGTGTACATACTAGTAACGTTTTTTCGTAGGGCATATGGACTTTTGTTTTCTGTTTTTTTTTCGGGAATTTTTTTTGGGGGTTTTGGGTAATTTAAAATGGGGTTTAATATAGTTTTAATTATTATTATTATTAAAGCATAATAGTTACATTGTTTTCATATATTCGCAAGAGAAATAATATAATTTTCAATTGATGCTATGAATGAGTTCCAAATTAAATGCTCCATGCATGTATGTAAGTATCTAAATATGATGCTATATTTTAGGTAGAACGTACAAAGTAATGGTAGCTCTTGCTTTATGTTTTGTAAAGAATGATTGAATATTGGAGTTGTCGTGTGATGATTCTTTTAATTATTGTAACCAGTTTAATAGTATTGAATATTTATATTGTTACAATGATGATCTGTAATTTTTAGTTTGTGTTGACGCCAGGTGCATGAAGAAAACATTCCATATTTGACAATCGGTAACAAAAAATGTTGATAATCATTGTTTAATTTTTACATAGAAAAAGAGGGGTATAGAATTTACCATTACTTGTTTCTGTTGTTTCAAGTTAATTTTCAGTGCTACTAGACACATCAGAAAGAGACAGAGAAAAATATTTTCCTTGATCTTAACCTATCCAACAAATTTTATTATTATTATTATTATTGTACAGGGCTACCAGTATTTAACCGACAAAGGGACCATGTAACTAAGGGAGAAACATTCGGTCGTTTGACGGTTAAATACTGGTATCCCTGTAGATGAAATTATTTTGATGATGAGAGTTGATCGATATGAATGTTTTTTGTCATGCTGCTTCATTATTAGCCTGTCCAAAATTTATAAATAAACGCTAACTCGTTCATTAAAAAATATGTTGTCAATAAAACTATTGTCATTTATTTTATTCGTTGCATACATGATTTTACATTAAATTGTTTGGTGCATTTTAAACATTACATTGTTTCAGAAAATGGTCAAGGCACTACTTTCATCATACAGTATTAATAATAAGAACATTAGATTTTATTTAATACGGCTATCTATCACCATCCATTTCATTGATAGTCTCAATTTTACAGAGATACATGCTTAAAAATACTTTTCAACATTATAGCTGGCTTTGTAATATAATAATACCATAACAGATTACATGAAGGGTTTACAAAATATGTTAAATATTGGTAGCTGCGTTGGAATCTATTCGAAATACTACGAGAAATAAAAAATCATGCACTAGCACCAATCTGCCATATAATCGAATTCTTTAAACAAGCCCTGGTGAGCTTCGGTGAGTGGATAAGGTTCCTTTGGAGGAGTAAGAACAGCTTTCTCCGAAGTAAATTCTTCATCAAAGTTTGAAACATCTTCCATACTTTTTACAGTAGGGATGAAAGGTGGCTTTACTTTTCTAGCAAGCAAGTCATCCCATAGAATATTACGGAAAAAGGCTTGCTTTTTGACATCTTCTGCATCTCGATCAGAGGAACCAAGTCTCCTTTCTGGATTTTTACGTAAAAGCCTGTAATATTTATATTTTTAAAATAAAAATTTCGTAAATTCGTATTTAATATAAGTTTACCTTCTCATGATGGCAATTGCCTCAAGAGACAAAGACCGAGGATAGCGAACTTCTTCGTAAACAATGGCATCAAATACTTCTTCCTCGTCATCCCCAGGAAATGGAGACTCGCCCACAAGCATCTCGTAAATTAAAACACCCAATCCCCACCAATCCACGGCTCTGGTATATGATGGCTCAGTGAGAACTTCAGGGGCCAAAAATTCTAAAAAAAAAATTAAATAAATAAAACAAATTCGAAAATATAAAACATATGAAACGCAAAGAAAATATATTTTCAATATATTTTACCTGGAGTTCCGCAAAAAGTATTTGTCCTGTCCCCAAATCCAATTCCTTCTTTGCACAAACCGAAATCGGCCATTTTTACATAACCTTCGGTATCAAGTAGCAGATTATCCAATTTTAAATCACGATAAATAATTTTGTTTTCATGTAAAAACTGCATTCCGAGTGTAACACAAGCTGCATAAAATACTGCTCTTTCTTCAGTAAATACGTCTGCATGAATATGCATCATTAGATCCCCACCGCAAGCATATTCCATCACTAAAGATTAAATGAAAATTAGACCAAGAAAACTATCAAAAGCATTTTTTTAAAAAGCAAATTACCAAATATCACATGTTGTTCTGTCTGAAAACAAGCAAACAAGTTTACCAAAAATGGGTGACGAATTGAGTTTGCGATTTCAAAAATTCTTTTCTCTGCTAATAGTGATTCCACCTCCTCTCTGGAAATTATGTCTCCTTTCTTGAGTGCTTTTAATGCAAAATATTCGTTGGTATTTTTGTACTGTCCAAGTATTACCTATAAAAATACACCAGTTAATATGTTGTTTACTTATTAAAAACTTTTTTTTATTGATTATGGATAAAACATTTTTTTTTTTAAAAACTTACTTTTCCAAAATGTCCTCGACCAAGAACACTAATTAATCTAAAATTATCAAACGTCATCCCAACAAATCTTGCAGTAGAAACTCTTATAGTTTCAAACATTGGAGGTGGATCAATTATGCGTGGGGGAGGAATTGGTGGTCGAACTTCAAATTTTGGGGTCTGAAATCATTAAATTTTGTATAGGTTATATAAATAATTTCGCCTTTGATTATATTACAAACACCAACCAAACAAAAAAGCCACAGTTTACAAGAACCAAAACAAATTATCTACAATGTAGAAGTAGTAACGTCAAGTGAATGGAAAGGTTTTAAAACATTATTTTTTAAACCACATAAAGCAGAGGAATTATGTATTATCTTGTTTATCAAGTTTTCTTTTAAAGTATAACAATAATTTATAAATTGCATTCCTTTACATAGGCAGCCAGACATTCACAATGATTAAAAAAAATCAAGAGAAAGTTCCCTTAGTATAGGTTTACAAAGGTTAGATACCTCGACCTCATCCTCTGGGTAATCGACAAAGGGTTCACCGTACGAAAACTCCCCACCACCATCCATCACGTCATCTCCATCCACAATCTCACAAACCACAGAACTGCTTTGCAGCAATTTCCACTCTTGGAACACATTCTAAAATCCCATACGATACAATTACACCTACATTCTGCTGCGACAATTTTTACATGAACCCTAAGCAATCACTTTTGAACTTTGATTTTAATAACTTTCATACAACATCTCAAAAAAAGAGAGAAAAGATTAAGTAAATATCCCCACAATAATAACGCAACATTTTTGGCGTCTAAAGACTAGAAAAACGAAAACTTTAAGCTAAACTATACCCCGTAATTAATTAATTATTATATCATATCAAACTATGATAATACTCATTGAAATAATATAAAAACACTCACGCAAAGTTCTGCCTCGGACGGCGTGGTGACGATTTGCATGTAAGGAGTTGTGGGAACTGATGGCGGAGGTCTTTCTGGAGTTGTAAAAGTACGCAGTTCACTTGTTTTCATCTCCATTATCACATCTGCCCTCGAAGGAATTTGTGAAAAGTCAAGTTTCGGAGGCCTTGGAGGTGCTAGAAAACCAAAAATCAGTCAGTTGAATAAATAAATCTTTTCATGAGGAATATTTACATTGGGCAGCATTATTGTTGAGTATATTTGAATTCAATGAAGAAGCGTTTGAGCCAAGAGATGAGTGAGGCGTTGGAGTTGTGGGTGTTTGTGGTTGTGGGGGAATATTATTCGATCTTTTGATGAGTCGGCCCCACGTAGCTACATTGATATTCAGTTGTGTGGGTCTAGGGACATTTTTGCCTTGTTGTTTAAAGATTTTCCTTTGACGTTGTAATTTTGGTTTTCTTGAGATCATGGGGTTTAAAAATTTAATCTGAAAAAAAATATAGTAATAAAATATTATTTATTAAAGTTACAAAAGTATAAATAAACTATAAAGTGAATATTTACTTCAGCAAACAGAAGACCTTTTGGTTCCAACTGAAGAGCCATACCATGACGAACATCATCAATAAATTCTTCCAATCGAAGTATTTTGAGAGCACAAAGCTGCCTCCAATCTTTCCAATAAATGTCAATCTCCAATTCTCTTGATTTGTCAAGGTCCATACTAAATCGTTGGTCCCAGGCTTGTTGAGAACATGCTTTCCAATTTGTTTGGGCAACAGTTTGGTTGTCTAATTTTAGTACTGCCATAATTTCATCTGAAAAATATTATTAATTTGCATTATTACATCAGTCACATAGACATACATACATGTTATATAAAACAGATTTTTAGCAACAATAAACAAAAAAGGAAAATAAACCAGAAGAGCAGCATTCTATTAACTTATTAGTTGATAGCAACACGGAAGCTAAATAATAAACAGAGTGACAAATTTTGGACGTGTTTGCTATATCCCCCCCAAAGAGGATACGAGAACTTACTCCTTCTTTCATCAAGTGAATCAAAACCTCCACCAAAGCATCCAGTTCCATTTGATGTAGATGCTGATACGATAGCAGAAAAGTTACCAAAATACAAGTCATTTTTATAATAATAATAAATAGTAATTAAAAGAATAAAGGTTTCCCATATATATATTTACTTTACATAAACCCTTCAAGTCCATGCACATGCAAAAGAAAGTATAGGGTTTTTAAAAATGTAAAATATTTGGCTTACTACTGGTTTCGTCCTTGATGCTATAAGATTTTGATGAGCTTCTGCCAGTGACACCCTTCATAAAAGCCTTCAAATCTGCTGGACTTCCAGAATCCCTGCTTTTAGACCTTCCAGGGACTTCTTCAAGTAAATCTTGACAACCCATCAAACGAACTTCCAACTTTCCTGTCACTGCTGCACATTTACTTAAACGATTGGATGCATCAAAAGTGAAAGGAGAGGAGTTTTGAGCACGAGGAGAAGATAATTCTAGCTCTTGTCTCAATTCCTTTGATTTCCTAGCATCGGATTGAATTTCTACTAATTTGGTTTCAAGGGCGAGTCGAAGAAGATCAATCTTTTGCCCTGAATCGTTAAACGTACTTTGAGCCTGAAAATTACACAAATTATGTAGCAGCCAATAATTTATTTGCAACTTTTGGGAGCAAATGAAAAAAAAGTCAATTTAATAATAATGATAATAATGGTGCAGTCAAAAGCAGTAGGGTATTAAATTAAATCATATTTAAACTATCAAAGGAGGAACTGTTGTAATTTTGTCGGGATGATGAAGAAGTAGCAGAATAAGGATTTCTTGAAGAGTTTCCGAGTGATAACGTTCGCATTCTTCCTTTTAATTCTTCTTCTCTATTGAAATTTTGAGTTTGAGCTTCAAAATATTCACGACAATGATTACAAGGGCAGTGTAAATTTCTTGCAGGCCCTGGAATATGATGTCCAGGTTTCCTTAATCCTTTTACAATTGACCCAAATTTTGTTGCAGTCGCCCTATGAGAATAATCGCTTGTGGAATTTGAGTATTCCATGAAAGGGGGCATACTTTCATCATTGTTAGTGTTGGGGAAAGAAAACCTTTTTATCATTGGTGCGACAGATGATGACGCCGTGTCGATTTCATTATTTAATTTAGAACAATAGCGGTGATGGATTATTTGGCTTTCTTCACTGACTGCGCGACATCCTAAAAATTAAAAAAAAAATATGATAATTTATTTGATTTACAGAAAATATTATTAAAATGTGAGATTTTTGAATACCTCTTAATTCATTTACGTAATAATTGACCAAAGAGTCTTCGTATGCGCTGAAATCCGTATTAAATTTTTGTCCATCATTTATGTTATCGGCTGCTTCAGCATTTGACCAAGCAGAAGCCATTGAAGAATATGTCGACTCGCGTGATATTTCAATATCCGTTGAGGGAGGATAATTTGACGAAATTGTTTGAATTGTTTCTTTTGAATCATTTTTTAAAAGTTTGTTTCCCGATTTGATAAAAGAATGAAATAAGGATTTTGAATTGACCTCCAGTGTTTTCTTATCTACTATTTTCAAAGGACGAGGCGAAGGGCCATTAAATTCTAATGTCTTATTCAAATTTTTCGGGTCAATTGTAATTCGGGAACTGACAATTTCTGACGTGGTGGTATTACATGTCTTTGATGAAGGCTTATTGCTGATTTTTAACCCATCAAAGTGGAATGGCAATTCGTTCTTTTTCTGCTGATGACTTATTTTATACTGTTTCGAGTCAAAAACGGTCTCCAGAGTTGAAGTAGTTCCTCCTGTTGTAGTTGTTGAAGCGTCATCGTCTTCATCCTCATCAGAGTTTGAAGAAACTTCTGAGCCAGTGCAATACACATCAATATGAACTGTCCGTGGTTGATTAGACCTAGCAATAATTAATAGAGGAAAGAAACATTTAGTTAAATAATTATTCAAAAATATTGACAAACAAATAGGGTTCTTACTTGCGATGTTGTTCTCGTACAGGTGGAGACGATTTTGCTCTGATGGCGGATGACGACGATAATCTTGTTACAGATCTTGATCTACTGGAATGTTCATATGAGCGATAAGTTTTATTTTCTTCTGTTCGTCCCTGTGGTTGAAGTCTTTTACGCGAATCCACATAACTGCCCCTTTTAATCACACTACTTCCAGGAGATGGAATTTTTGAAATACTATCCCTTATGAAAGTTTGTGTCTGGGTTTCAGCATCTCTTTGAATTGATTTTGGTTGAGGAATAACAATGTCTTCTCTTTCATCAATGTTATTCGATAAAATAATTGTGCAAGTACTTCGACATCTTCGTCCGTAAGGTTGAATCACTCTTCCTCTTGAAGAAATTGTTGTGTTATTTCTTTCTGTATTATATCCAGAATCATTTTGTCTATTTGAGACTGTTTTTGATGGTGTTGCTGTTGAAGAAGAATCTGAACGAGGCCAGCTTTCAAATTTCTGGATTCCATTAGACTCAGGTACAATTTGTGTGCAAGTGGTTCCATTATCTGTTGTTGTCCAAGAATATTGGAAATGAACATTGTTTCCATTATCCGCTGTGTGGCTTGCAGGTGTGACTACAATTGGCACTTCTTTTTCTAAAATAATTCCTCCTCTGGGTTGTTGAGGATGTGATATGGTAAGTTGAGCGTGAATGCACCATTCTTGTCCAGGTACTGATGACGAGTTGAGTGACGGTTTAGAGTTCATCAATAATATCAATATTAACAATAATTATTATTATTCAAACTTGTTAGAAAAATACAATGTCGCGACGAACCACCATATTTGATTTGATATACCACAGTTTAATGCACTAACGACTAGTGCAAAATCATTTCATGGCCGGAAGCCAACTCTTTTGCATATTCTCTCTCTTTCTAGCATAGTCTGCTATTTTTGGCAACAAGTGTAGTGGGGAAAAAAATAACGTCACTTTCATAATCCACACACATGTGTGTGTTCAAAACAAATGAAAGCGTTTGCTGTTGACGCTTTTTGACTGCACCCACACATTTAAAATATTTTATAAATCCAAACGAAATGAGTCCTTCACAAATGCCATAAAAATTATCTATATTGCATATTACATACCTCTTGGAGTGCTTTTTTATCCACTCCTTTTGTTGATTGTAAACTTCGAATGACATTTCTAGCTCCATCCTGTACAGCTTTCTCTATCCTTAGTCGATGCCTTAATTCTTCAATTCTGGCCTCCGTTGGTGTTAATCCCAAGTCCCCACCTCCACGGTCACCACGTCTTTGTGAATTCCCCGAGGCTGTTCCCCCAATACTGTCAGACCTGCTATGTTTGGCTTTGTTGATTCTCATTTTCAAATAATCAATTTTTGCTTTAGAATCTTGAAGCATTTGATGAGCATCTGCCAACAACTTCTTATCCCTGTCACGTCCACTACTAAGACTTTGTATCATATTCTCAGCTCCATGTTTTACTTTCAGCTCAATATTTAATTGTTTTTCTAATGATAACAATCGTTCATCAAATGAGGAGACATTTGCATATTCGGAAGACACAGTCGATGAATTACCTAATTGTAAAATAAATAAATATTACAATTGGCCACATATGACATAAAAATGTCATTTTATATTAAGTACCATGTCCATTGTCTATTGCTCCTTGAGTAAGAATGATTTGTGAGTCCAGTTCTTGCAATTCTGCCTGCATTTCATTAAGTCTTATCGTAGATTTTTTAACGAGACCAGTGAGCTCGGCCAAACTTTTCCTGTCCTTTGAGACGTCTCGTAATTTTTCTGCCCCTTCCTTGATTTTTAACTCTTTTCTTATTTCTTTTCTGATGATCTCTTTTAAATCTTCCAATTTGAGGGCGACGTTGCCCCCTCCGTCCACCCCCTCTGGACATTGCCCATATTTGTGGCTCAGCTCGTAAAGGGCAGGATGAGTGTGGTAATCCCCCTGAGAAAAGAAGTAAAATATTTATAATCTTTAACTTTAGGTAATTAATCAATCAATGAAAAGCTAACCTGTTTGTAATAACTGGACGACGCGTGAGACATTTTGTGGTCACTTTTCTAACAAACTCGAAACTATTCAACTTACACCGGTAATAAGGATAACATCACAGCAATTTTTCTCCCGTAGATTAATACAAATATATGTCGTAATAATTCGAAATTCTTTTGTCTTGAGTTGAATTGTACGGACTTTTTCCACTTGGATTAATTCGGCAGTTACTAAAATAAAAATCAAACGAGAACAATTTAATTCATTGTAAATTATTATGTGCTCATGAAATATCAGACAATTACTGCGTTATATTTTGAAAATAGTTGAAACAAATGTCTTTAAAAGTCAAAATTTTAATTTTCCGATCAAAGATCAAAGATGGAATTCTAAAATCGCTTTTTATGGAAAGTGTGTCACTGAAATTATTTAAAAAATCTTTTTTTTAACTAAAATAGAACAATTTATTCAAATTGTTCTAAAATGATATATTAAACAGGCTAATAATTCACTTAAATGATTGTTTACCTTTGACATGATTTTGTGGGGGGATGAATTGGGGGCAAAAACGTTTGGTTGACAGCTATCTATTTTTGAATAGGGTAAATTTGAAAAGTGCCGTTAGTACTGCTTTCTGCAGAGACTGGTGGGGAGTGTAGTAGAGGGCCCCAAACACCAAACACACCACACAATACACACAATTACAGACAATTACATAGCTCCCTAATTTCACTCTCAAAAATCATTTTAATCACTCCCAAATGAGTCATCATGTTTGAGTTATCAAGGATTGAACCACTTTTATGAATCACAAACAAAGAATGGAGGATGACGAATGGAACTTTGATGGAGTGGAGAAAGTTGCCACTTTGACAAAATAGTCTTTATTTCAAAAGTATCACAACAATATGGGAATCAACAATTGATTTCAAGCCTTAAAAAATCACTCAAAAAAGGTACACGTTTAAAGAAATTTGGGAAATTATTGGATAACATTCTTTCATAAATGCTAAAAGCTACTTAAATAATTATATACCAAATTAATAAGCGATGTAAAAAAAATGATTTAACAAATTAATGCGAATTATAAACTACATCTTTGGTATTATACGTAACAATGCATGTGGACAAAAAAAAACAATGAGTATATGTTGTGAACTAAATAGTAGTAGATAAAAATTAAAAGTTTGGAACAACTTGGTCGGAAATACTTTTGAAGACTAAGGAAGAAGGGACAGTCGCGTCTTCGCATTCTCTTTCCTTCCTAGTCGACATCACATTGGTCAGCATTGTTGACTCAGCATTGCTGATGGGAGATGACACACAGTGTCTTGCGAGCCATGGACTTAAAAGAATCTCATCACAAGTCGGTCTTTCTCCAGGAGACTTTTTCAACAAGGCTTTGATAAGAGATGAGACAGATGAAGACAATCCAGGTGGGATTATAAAATTTCCAGAGCGTATTTTATTCAAAAGCTTGCTTTGATTTGGGTCATTGAATGGATATCTGTAAATTTAAAATGCAAGTCATTAGCATTTAAAACTTGAAATTATTATGTCGCAAAAAAAAAATAAATTACCGTCCGGAAAGAAGAGTGTAAAGTACGACACCCAAACACCAAATATCAGAAGCTTTTCCATGATATTTATTATTCTTTGAACAATGTTCAGCTTTTTCTGGGCTGACGTAATTTGGGCAACCATGTTTATCATCCAATTTATCATCAGCCAGGTTGGTAAGTAGTGTCGCGTCTTCCAAAGATTCTAATTTGACTTTAGTTTTGTCTTTGTCCACAAATACGAAACGGCCGATTTTAATGTCTCGGAGAACTATTCCTTTAGAATGGCAGTGTTGGACACAAGAAACCATTTGTTTGAAGATGTTGGCAGCTTCAGCTTCGTCCAAACTTCGTTTCATCAAAAGATAAGAGTGAACATTGCCATAATGTTTTGGCATTATCAGGTACAAAACTTTTGGCGTAAGAACTGCCTCTATTACTTGATTCACAAAAGTGGAAGACTCTTCAAGGCGATGATACGCAGCCAAAATTGTCAAACCTTTTGGATTCCGAGGAATAATCTGCATATTAAAATCATCATATAATAGACAGTTAGTTATCGCAAATCTCAAATCATTCAATAAACTAACCTTGCAGATGAATTGTTCTCGCGTTTGGATATTAACGCATGTGACCTCTCCCCTGGCCAAAAGTTGTTGCTGAGGGGAGACGACGGATTTCCTTTCGGTTTGATGATTTTCAGGAAGCAAGAGATACTTTCCACATAAAACAGACACTCCCGAAAGTCGACTGTTTTCCACATTAGCAGCTAAATTATTATTATTAGAGTTATTGTTGAGATCTTGAGGATTATTGGGTTTGCTATTGTTAGGAGATCCGAGGAATTGCAGATATCCATCCCCACTTAACTTTCGTTCTTGCCAAGAGGATGAATTAATGACATCGTTCAAAGTCGCCGTCATTTTTAATTAGATACGATGAGATTTTATAACTGTTGAAGAGTCGCGGATGATGCAATTTGCTTGTACTACGTGTCTTTGTTGTTTGTGATGATTTACGTTTCTCAAATTCTAGTAGCTAGAAATAAGAACAATTATTATTAGAACAAATTGTGCAAGTTTGATAAGCCTGAATGAAATGAGCAAAGTACCCTTCAATTTACCTTCGTGAGCCCTTATTTTACTTTCTAAAACTTTCCCCAGCAGCAGCAAATGAAGGATTCCATTTTGTATGTATATTCAATATTTTAGTTATTATAATTAATTGAGGGGTTGAATTGGTGTGTTAATTTAATTTTGGGGGTTATTTAAGTGGGTGTGGTCAGATGGTTTACTTGATTCAGCAGATCAAGAGCGACTGAAATGATGTGGTCTGTGTTTGTTGTGTTTAAATGTGTGTGGACTGTGTAGAATTGTGCTGATGCAACATTCTCTCGTTCATTCGCGAGCAAGTAAATCTACGTGTCATTAAATTACTCCTGCTCCCACCAATTGTTGTGGCCTTCTACTCTCATTAACTGACATCCCTTGTTACATTGTTACACGTGTATCATCAGCCCTTTCCTAAATTACATCAAATCCATTCAGATTTGCGAGGGGGTCAGATGAGACTGCTTTTTCATCTACACGACACGTCGTATGTCCAGAGAAGAATGATGAAATTTGCCCTAGCTATTGTCCATCCTAATTTTTATGCGACTCAATTTTTTTAACCCAACATGGAAAGAGACGTTTGTTGATTTTACATAATTCAATAAAATTTAACGATTATGCGACGCCTCAAAAAATTTCATCACATAATTTTATTATCAACAAGGACAATATTGGGATCATGTTATAGTATAAATTAGTTTGTTTGCTTTTTGTCGATTGCTGGATGTTGATCTAATTATCAGAATGTTATCAAATTAGCCATTCCATTCCATAACTATTTCCGTCCGTTGTGAGAAAGTTTCACATGAGAAGAGTAACTCATGTCGTAAAACCGCAAATAATGGTAAGAGCAGAACTAAAATAGACTAAACATGAAATAGGAAGCTGGAGACGAGATGTTGTTGAGTAATGAGACAAAGCTCAGTTAAGCAATTTGTTAATTACAATTTGACGGTTATGGCCGTAATATGATCGAGGCTCAATCTTTTCCAATGTTTATTTTCTCTGCTTCCTCTCGAGCACAAGTAATTTAATATGTTAGAGTGTGATTCATCCCAAATAACATGGCAAAGAAGAACAAATCCGTTTCTTTGAGTCGTTCCAACGGATTGCACAATAGGAGTGGAAACATGATGCCATCTCAATTTCATCCATTATCTAAACAACTGTTGCTAAAAATCATTTATTTTGATTTTCCTACAAATGGATGGTCTGAAACTCCATTTATTGCATTCCTTCTATTATCAGCACGATATAGATCACTTATCCCTTTCCTTTGTGGCCTCATTCTGTCCCGTGATGATCTCAAGTCAACTCTCTCCAGTCTCAAGTGGAAATTCAATCAGCAATTCCCATCATCTTCCTAGAAATCATCATCCAGAGACAAGAGGAAGGTAAATGCAAATTTCTTCATCTTCTTCTTCTCTATTCTTTGCTCTAAATTCTCGTTAACTTATTCCTTGAGGCGGGTGTAAATTATGTTGGTGGTGGTTGTTCTCAAAAGAGTTAGTCAACAGGCTTCAAGAAAGTTGGGGAAAGTCTGTCTTCATGTGTGTCTGTTAGGGGATTGTGTAATCAACGTTGATCTATTTTTAGGCATTTTCTAGTCAACTACATAGTCACCCACTTCAGGTAATACTCATCCTTTCCCAGTTTTCAGGTAGGATGAGATGAGAAGGCTTTTAGCTCCTTTATTTGCTTACACCGTCCTCCTTTTAAACAAACTCGTTCATCCAGCAACTGCTTGGACGCTATCTCGACATCTTAGACACGTTAGTTTACTTCAAATAACCTCAGCATCCACAATCGATTCATCATTCTTCAACAAGCTCTCTAAAATATTGCTCCTATAAGAATCGAATAATTATTATAAATTGTTAGTATTCAGAAAAGTTGTTGAAAGGAGGGATAAGAACTAACTGGCAATCAGATTCAAGTTGAACAAAACTTTCAAGAGTGAAGCATAAGCCGTTGTTTTAATGATAGAGTATAATAAAAGTGAAGGGGTAATAATATAACTATAATTTCCCACAATTATTAGGGAAAAGAGTATTCTGTAGAGTTCGTTATATAGTTCTAGAGAATAATCCAGCCGAGAAATAATAATTTTCGATTCCAAAACTTTGTAAATCCTCTGCATAGTTTGCTTGATCATCAAGCCTTGATGAGAAAAGTAAGAAAGAAGGAGAATTGATTTGTGGCTTCCCGACTTGAGTTCTCCTTCTCATCACTTTAGTGAAAATTATGTGTGGAGTGGAATAGGGAACAATAGCTTTCAATCATAATATTCCATAGGATGTAAAGGTAAAAGGTATAATAATCCTTCCAATATCCTCAATTTTGATCTCCACAAGACTTTGTAAAGGGTTGAGACTAGTTGAGAGAGTGACAGGAGGACAAGTCCTCAATTCCAATCTGAGTAAACTCGCTCACATTATTCTCTCTCCTATAGTCACAAAACTCATCTCACTTTTCTCTCTTTCCCCCTCCTGGCTATTTATTGTTACTTGTTGTGATATGCAAAATGAAATCATCTCATCAGTCTCAAGCAGGGTATTGCCTACTCCCAAAAACTCCTACTCTTCCTACTCCTACTCTTTAAATCCTACTCCTACTCTTCAAATCC
>JAQIXN010000094.1:0-69279 GCA_034698145.1 Proisotoma minuta | reverse complement strand
CGAACATGGGTAACATTTCTCATATTTATGTCACTTGTCTCAAGTTGCCCTAACTCAACTTTCTAAAAGGGTTTCAAAGGTTGACAACTCTTCTCTCGGCCTTTTGGGACTTTTGGGTCTCCTTTCTCTTCTTTCGGTAAGAGTTTAAAGTAGATTCTAAGTTTTTTATGAGATTTTTCCCCCAACAACTTTGTGTTACTAAAAATTTTAGAACGTTCTAATGCTTGTCCGCACAAGTTCAACAACAGCCGCACCCGCAATGGGTAGGAAAAAGCGAGAAGTTGCCACAACTTTTGCCCCAGAGTCTAATGAAGATGCAGTGGTTACAATCTGTCAAAAGATGCTTCCATCTTTGGTAACTTTTTATAAGAAATGTCTCTTCTTTGTCCAAAAAAATAATACTCTTTTTCTCAGAATATAATTGGCCATATCCACAACGGCCACCTCCCCCTCAATTGCTCCCACCAACAAGTTTGCAAAGCAAATCAAATTCTTGTTAAAGATCTGGGGGCAATTGAAGGTCGTGCAGTTGGATCAATGTTGAGGTAGCTTTCAAAGATTTGATTTCAACATAGCAAAAAATAAAATTTGTCTCAAAATAGCTCTGCAATAGTGAAGATGTTTAAAGAGCACGGCCACAAACCCAAAAGAAACAAGAAGACTTTCTCTGTGCTGGATAAACAATTGCTGGAGGCAGGGATGGACGGGAGAAACGGAAAGGATTGCGAAACTTTTTATCCCTTCCCTCATGCTGCCTGTACTCCTTTGTTACCTCAATTAATTTCACCTCAACACGTCTCTTCGTTTGTAACGGGAAAACCGAGCCCACCGGCGACAAGACAAAATCTCAAATCTTAAACCTTCAACTTTCTCCAGACTTTGTGTGCAACTTGACTGACTGAACTCAACTTGAGAAACTGACTCAATTACTACTTGACTTGACTGCTCGTGACTTTGATTGTATGGATCTGATTTGTATGCGTATTTATTTAATTGTATGACTGATGACGTTGGGATTTGGATAATTTATGAAACGTGACTTGACATGACTACTGACTTGACCTTCCTCAACTATTAATGACATTATGACATTACAAGACAATGTGCCGAAAAGTGTGACATTTATGAACGACTTATTGTAAATAAATCAAAAGCAAAAAAAAAAACTTACCACCAAGCACATCCTCAGGGTCATCTGTGTCAATGTCAACCATTTTTGGCTTGTTCCAAAAACTCCACCAATGTTTACTTTCTTCTTGTCCCCTTGTGCAATATTCCCCTACGAACGAGCCGTCACTTCTTGATGGAGAAACACAATCAGCATCTCTGCCAGAGCTGGCCGAATACAACTCGTTGCCTAACCCACTAATTTTTACGGTCGGCCTTTAGTTCCTATGCTAAGTACTGTCTAGATTTTTAAATACAGCGAAGCAAATATTTGTGCATTCTATATTTATATTATATTATTTTAATTTATACAAGGAGAAAGTTTGGCTAGTTTATGTCACCATTTTTACAGTATGTTCAGTTGCCACTTTCACTTTTTACGGGATGTATTTATATTCTTTGTCATAACTAAATTAGATACAATATTTACACTAGGAGTAATAGTTCTTAAGCCTAGTTACTTTAGTTGAGGTTCCACGGTCGGAGTCAGGTAAGGACTGAGAGTTCTATGGGACTTTGGAAGGAAAACTCTCCAACTTTATCGACCTATCTCTGCTTTGCTTTGCTACAAAGTAAAAGCAGTGGCTGGCATGTGACTGAGTTCAGCTCTCCACTTTCCCCGTCCAAAGGATCAATGCATATATGTAACAACGGCAAACGCATGTCTCAGTTTGGTTGCTTTCCCTGCTTAAAACTGGGAAAGTAGCAACTCTCAATATGGAGAAATTTTCTGAGGGAGAGACCAATCAAACAGAAAGTGATATTTATTATTATGCGTAAAATCCCTCTAATTAGCAAAAGAGTGAGTTTGGTTAGGGTCTAGAAATGAAAAAAACGCATCCGGAATTGATGAAGGGCCCCAAATCGGAAGAGTGGAATTTTGTTCGGAATAAAAGTGGTTGAGTTGAGTATTTACGAACAATGGAGTTGTGTTGTAACTCCGAAAGGGTCCGAGATGAAAACTTTCTCCATGCTTTCTCTTCACTCATTGTCACCCTCCTCATTTTTTATCCTTTGTTAAAATCCGGACGCCAGACTGTCATCCATGCTAACCAAGTCATTTATTTGAAAATAAACTACAACAACTACCAAAAGTTTTGAGGGCTATGACAAATTACGTGAATATTTCAAGTGTCACAAATTTATTTTACTGGGCAGAAGCGGCGACGTGACTTTGGCTCTAATGTCAGCAACAGATTGCAGAATAACTTTTGGACGCAAAAAAGATGCGACCACAATGCTTAATGTGTAGCAGTCTGCATATATTCATGATTTTGTTTTTGTCTTTTAGCCCCGTTTTTATATGAATTGCAAAATGTTATGTGCTCCAATTGCATCAAAAATTGAGCTATAAAGCACTAATAGAACATTACATTGTACCCTTATAAAATAAAATGTAAGGGACCTTGAACGGTGAAAAGAGACAAAATCTAACTGGCCGTAATTCCCCTTCCTTTTTACCAGATTCTGGGAAAGCAGCTTCCACGAATATTTAGGTATTAGTGACCAACTCTTGAGTTTGAGTTTTGTTGTATGTATTCCTAAAAAGTGTAGTTACAATCTACAAACTCTTTCTCCACTTTCTCCGCCGGTTAATGGTTGGTAGAGTGCTCCAGATCCATTATTTCTCTGCGGGTTTATGTCATTACTAATATATGCCAACCAGGCCTTGTCTCTCCAGTAATGGAATGAAATCACATAAAATCACTCTCTTCTACTCCGTCTCACTTTTAGGCCCAATATTTGCTCCACAAAATTGACTCGGAGATGGATCATGTCAACTCTGTTTATCTCCACTTTCCCTGGAGAAAGAAGAGAGCTTACAATCTACCTTTGAATGTTTGTTTTTGTGAAATTGAAAGAGCAGAGGCTGGAATAATTTAATAAGAAACATCGCCGGCCGGGTTTTGTGGTTTGGAGAGAAAATTTTGCATTCATCTCTTGATAATTATGTAGAAAGTATCTAGGAGTAAACAGGATGAATAATTTAAAATTACTTTTAGTTTGAGACACCTTACAAATGTTAAAATTTTGTTGAGTGACGGAAATGTCAAATGACTCTTTTTGTTTCAGAGAGAGAAGCAATTAACAATTTGCTTGTGATAATTTGCCTTGTTTTTGCAAGTTGAAACAATATTGTGCTTTTATATCGCTTCGTTTTGTGTTAAAATGTCAATGCCAACTTTTGTCTAGTTTCCTTGATGGGATAATTACTTGAGCAAATTGTTCACGATGCTATGATGCATTTTAAAGGTTTGAGTACAAAAAATAAAATGAAATACAGGAGTTGATACCAGAAGGAGAAAAAATACGTTTTAGTCAAGGATTTAGTCTAATTTAGCATGATAGGGAGATTTTTTAGATTTTTCGGAACATGTTCATTGTGGTTAATTTGTTTCTGTCCCTAATTGTAAAAGATCTATTTCTAATAACTGTTTTGTAGAAAACAAAACCACAAAGGTGCAGTTCCAAATTATTTGCTCGTTCTACGCAAATTGGAAGCAGAGTAGGTATTCAGTTTCTCTTCCCTTGCTCTGCGTGGAACAAAACGTGATGCGAACTTCCGCAGAAAAACAAATAACATAAATCCTAAGCCTACGCATTTGCATAAAAGTTAATCAATTAGTAATTGGGCTCAGGCCATGGCTCCGTAAAACAAACAAAATTAAGGATTAAGCAGAAGTTATCTTCAGATAAAATAAAACTAATGGGGCGAAACGAAATGATCTCACAACTATTCTATTTGGCATTGAATCATTTAAGTCTCGGCTGAATGAGTTGCGATTTTTATTTTGTACTTGCTTTGCTAAATATGTACAGGGTGTCTAAATACACCAATTGGTTTTTGGGACAATACTAATGTGTGTAAAATGGTCAAAAAAGCAAAACGTTGTAAAATAATATTTAATATCAGGCCCGGCTCATTAGTCATTAGTATGCATGCCGTTAAATGTTCTCTACATGCTAACGACTAGCAATTGCATGGAGAGAGAACATTAAGACAGCTTTAATAAAAGTAAACATTAAGAAAATTTGCTTTGTTTCAGCCCCAAGCAATACATTTTGTATCATACAAACTTCACGTATCTCCAAACATCACATTCATTTCAACTACAGAAAGAAATGTAAATGTCTTGAGGCAAACCTGTTGGATGTTAGTTAGTTAGTGGCTGTGCAGCATTTCAGTGTGACTGATCTCGTGGTTTGAGATCTCTCAGATTTTTTCATTGTTTTACCTGATTTCATTGCTGTGGTAGAGAAATATACAGTTTTAAGGATTTTGATTGGAATACCGGTATAAGGAGTTAATTTCTAATTTCTGGGTGCAAAATGTGATTGAGAAGCCTTAAATTTATTTATTGGAACTGTAATTTGGTAAGTTGATAAATTGAGTATTAAGTAATTAATTAGCTTTGGGTCTGGTGACAAATTATCAGAAAAAGTCAATTCCAAATTCAAGGATTAGTTTTGAGAAAAAAGTTTAAAGACCCAAAATTTAAATGCATGCATCAAATTGTATGTATGTATGTAATTGCATACATGCGTTTACAATGCATATTTGTGTTTGGGCAGGGCAAAGTAATATTCGTTTCATTTCACTCATTAACAATCTCATGATAAATATCCTATGTGTTGCGTAACCTATGTCATTTGCCAAATGTTCCATTAAAACAAATTATAATTGTTTGGATTTAAAGTTAAGACAATGAACAATTTGTTACAATGAATTATAATATGATTATGATAATGCACGCGACATGTTCAAATATGATTTACAACAAACCGCTGACAGTTTTTCACAAAACTTTATTTCAAACGCATAACTTAAAATTTGAAACATTATCCATTCATTCAAAAGTCGCTAAATTAACATGAATTTTTCATTATGCCAAATTTTCTATTAATTGTTTACATGAGCCTGAAGGCTGATGATTGAGTACAACTACAAACAATTTAAATTTCTAGCATAAAATTCCACTTTCTTCCACATGTCGCAATGCATAAATAAATAATTATTAATTCTTCAATTTTCAGATACGCCACAACCGTTTAATCAATAACAATACAATGGAGGGTCAACTCTTGTCCGTGTTAATTCTTCAACTAATTGTGTTGGTTCTTGTGGCAGTGTGCATTTTGTTTTTCATGTTGAAAAAATTAGTGGGTCGATCTCGACTTCCGACGGGATCAAAGACAATCCTAATCACTGCAGCCGACACTTTAATCGGCAGCCAAATTGCGTCTCATTTAGCATCAATTGGTTTCCGAGTGTTTGCCGGAGTTGGGGACGTCAACAGTAAGGCCAGTTTGAGACTCAAGTCTTTTGGGTCCCCTTGGCTTCATGTCATCCCCCTGGACGTGACGAATGGGGACAGTTTGGCCCAAGCCATAAAAGCCGTCAAGGGACATTTCCATGCAGGGGAAAAAGGTAAGGTTTGACTATTTTTTTTTGCAAACCCTGTATATAAAAGTGTTAAATAATAAGAGTAGTAATGTCATGTCACGGTGGTTGGTTTTATTAGGTAGTCATCGGCAGTGATACAACTTTAATTATGGCATTCATGGAGTGGTACGGAAAGTGAGTGTTTGTGGTTTGTTGCGCGATATGAGTGCGTTAATTACCGTTGTCTATTACTGCATCTTGCACTTTCCAATTCATTATGTGTGAAATTGTTTTTGCAGCAGCAGCTTTATATTCATTGAGATATTTTAAATATAGGTGTGGTTATTACGTAGTTTTAAATTGGTAACATGGATTGCTTAATTAGCTACTTAAATATGTTGTTTTGATTTTGATCCCATTTTTATAGATTGTTGGTCATTTGTTGAGTAACACTTTGATTAAGCATCACTCCAAAATATTTAAATCAAAAGCCTACCTTCTTTAATTCAAATGCAAAGACATAAGATAGCTTTATTAATAGTAAATGCAATTTATTAGTATCTGTATTTGTAGCTCGTTGTCAAATGATTTACTTGTTTGGGCAGGGCAACTTAGTAAAGTGATTGATTGATTGGATTGAGAATTAGATATTTTTCGTCTACGGCTAAAGGTACAGCTGCGTTTCCTGACGAATCCAACATCCAAGCCATTACTCTCTGAGCAGCCAGAAGCTTTTATTTTTAAATGAAGAGATGCTATCAGTTAATCCAAACTCATTTTGTTTCAAGTCATTTTTATATGTATCTTCATATCAAGGATATCATTTAAATTAAGCGATTGACTCAAGCGGACAAAAGAAATCATTTCCTGTAGAAGTTGTGATAATAACTCGCAAGTAAAAAAATAAAAGATTCTGCTGGAGTTGACTGTACCTTACTTTATTTAGTTGGATAAAAAAAAGTTCAATAAACTAAATCAGTGCGAGGGAGTAAACTTTTTATATTCAGGGCGTCTTGAAATAATGGATAGTTCAAATAGTATTGTCCCTCGCCCTGTATGACTTTGCATTGTCTTGTCTTGAAATTCAATTCAATTGTTGGCCAGCTAAAGCTGGTGATGAACTTGCAAGAAATGTAATGCCCGGAGGAATCCATTGTTGTTGCGTTTTTTGTAGATGTAACAAATTAATTTAGCCATGGTTTATAATTACATGCAGGGTGGCTGCAAATAGAGATTCTACCTATAAAACCGCAGATTGTAGCTCAAGATTGTAGCGTATCCGGATTAGTTTTGTATAAAGTGGTCATATGAGGCCAATCCATAGAATGAACAGGAGATTAAAAGAAGTGGATGAACTTGGTCTTTATAGTTTAGGGTTGATAATCTTGATTTGTATTGTGGTTTTGCATGCAATGCAATGGGTGTGATTCTGCCCAAATTCTGATAGACGAAAGAACTAAATAAAACCTGTTTTCATCACAGATAACTGAGCTTTGTTTTTCTTTCATATTAAATTACATCGCGGAATCATTTTATTTTATTGTGTGCAGTCAGTTAATTTTTAAATGAGTTGGTCAACTGAAGATGAAGATGAGGAAGGAAGCCAATGAATAACTTTGATCTGGGTTAGCAGCAAATTAAATTAGATTATTTAGATTGTGAAGAAGAAAGTATGAATTTGAATTTGTCAAAAAATGGAATTAGATCAATGCAATGTGTGGGTAGCAAAAGTAGAAACGAAATGAGCAAAAACTTGAAATGGTTTGCTTCGAAATGCATGTTGTACATATTTAACAGCTCGATAAAAAAATATGCCAATGGGTGACCATTTAATTTGTATGAAATTTTGTTGACTTGCAAAACATTGTAGTGGAAACCATATGAAATTATTAATGTACGTGTGATATCTAGAGAAAGCGTTTTGTGGGTTTATAAGTAGAAATGCCACAACATCTTGTGTCATCTTAATCTTTGTATTTGCAACAATTGTAGTATTTACTATTTTGTTTATTATTTCTACAGGTTTATGGGCAGTGATCCATTTGGCTGGGACGGGTGTGAAAAATGGCAACAAAATCGGAGGAGATGACGAACAACAATTGCGGACCGCACTTGAAGTCACTGTGGTCGGAATGTTGAGATTAGTTCGAGCTTGTTTACCCCTACTATCTGCAGCCAGAGGTAAAAAAAATATAGAATTGTATTATGAATTTAAGTAGTTCTTGTATCAATCATAATTCGAAATGACACGACTGAAGTAGAATAGACAATTCATCTTCTCAGTCAATATCCGCCACTATAAATTAATTTTTCAAGTTCATTACTGCATTCAAAAGGAGAGATTGAGAGATTATTAAAATCTCAATTATAGGCAATTGTTGGATGGGATGCCACACCACAATCTCAATCAAATTTCCCCTGTCAGAACTATTAATAACTTTTTGTACTGCGTGTCGCGAAACAGGGACCAGTTTTTTGCTGGCTGTTCTATTGGTGAAATAATTTCAGATAATGTTGGCAATCAGAGAGTCAATTATTTTAGCATTTTCAAGTTTGATGCTGCACCCAAATACATACATAAATACATATATTGAGCGAAAATTACTAAAGACTTGTTTCTTCTTTTCTTGGGGTGTAGTAAAATGCTTTATAAAGCGTTGAATATTAGATTTTTACCTTGAAAGGGATGTTAATAAATGTTGATCTTGAATTTTAATGATCAAGGAGAATCATTGACAAAAATAAATACTTGTCCAGCAATGCAACTTGTATGTATGTAACTAAAATTGATGCATTTCTTAACAGGTCGCTTTATAATCCTGGGCGCGGATGACGGCATGTCCCTCGGCCTGCGCGTTTGGGGCAGTGGCTCAATTGGAATAACTCACGGGGTTTGGACCGCGGCTCGTTTTGCGGCTGAAGGGTTGGCTGCAGGTTTAAGGGCGCAACTTCGACCTCACGGCGTCCCTGTCGTGTCTCTCCACCCAGATGCATTCTATGCTCAAAGGTAATGCATTGCAAATTAATATTTAGACATTTAATTTAAACCGTTTTGTTTTGACGATGAGGTGTCAAGTTATTCAAAATACAAATTTGGACTGAGTTTAAAAAAATATTTGCTTAAAAATATTATGATCCCGTTAGCTCCTTTTATGAAAAAAGAAACAGTTTTAAAACACTTACATATGCAAAGCGATTAATTGGTTTTTGAGGCCACACATGCGTCAAAGTTAAAATTAGTAATTAAATAGCAAATGATTTTTTGCACATATTAATGTGTTCTAATTAAAGTGACAAACTAACATTTGTTTCAAACTTTCAAAAACCTGCATAAGCAACATGTCTCTATATTTAGACCTTTACATGTAAACATCCTGATTTAAATTAGCCCTCGGGTTTCATCATTCAAATTAGAAAGGTTCCACATACTTATATCAGGCTAATTATAAATTCAGTGACAACCAAATTTAATATCATTAGCACATTTAAATTTAAATCCTAAGCCAATGGAAGTAGGTGACAGCTCAGTCAAAATTAATTCGAATCAGTGCCAGTTTTACTATTGCTAATGCTAACGAATCGTTTACAATTAGTTGGTTAGTTTATTAGTTCATTAAACAAGAGAGGCAAGTAACGCCTATAAAAATTATCATATCACCTCAAGCCTCAAGGGCTAAATGAATATCTCTGATTTTTATTTTATATACGTACTACTGTCATTCAATTCTCTTGTTAATTCTTCTGATCAACACATTAAATTAGTGTCCACCTTGAAGCTCTTAAATGTTCTATCATCAAACATAAATACAGATACATGGGACAGGATGATAAATAACTGTCGAAGGTCCTACGAACACAATCCAATGCGGGGGAATGCTAATTACTGTATTTAAAGTTCAGCAAACAATTTAGCTCCAAAATATATCAGAGATGGCAAATAAAAAATAAAATTGTTTATTTACATGAAAGATAATCCATCATAATATATCACTTGTAATTATGTAATAGATACATTATACATATATTGACCTCTGTGTCTGTCGCTTTGCATTTGGCCGCACAAAGGTTCAATTACCATTTATGCAGTAATTGTAATTTCATTGGGCCAACCTTTAGTTACATGAATTGTTAGCCAATAACTGTTTGTATTGACAGTTTTTTAAAAGCTAAGCATTTCGAAACCTGGCAAACCAACTTTTCAACGGCAATTTCACACTTTAGAATTTTTTCATGCGTATAATGTAAAGAAAACTGAAGAGTAGGCTGAAATATTGCTAATTAGTTCGTGATTGTAGTACAATTTAATCATTGTGTACCACCTGCGAAGTAAAACCATTTTGTTTGTATTATTAATTTATTAATATTTACCAAATGCTAGGCTCAAAGTGCCACTGCAGCTTAATGCAGTCACTTAGGGAAAGTTGGTTATCAGCATAAAATGCAAATAGAGCCACTCGTTCAATCAATAAAAAAGAAACCACAAACTATTAAACTTGTTGACCATTATGACTTTTTCACTTTGTTGACCACCACAACATATTACTATATAAAGGGAGATATGGGGCGAAAAATTTAATAAACAAGAAAATGTATTGATTTGCATGCAGATAAATGTTGACACGAATTAATTTTTGTGGCTGTAAACTGTAAAGATAAAAAAGTGGACAGGTTTTCGCTTTTGTGTCCTCGCGTCTCTCTTTTATTTTGTGGACAAAATTACTTAAAGATACAGGGTCTGCAAAAAAGTAAAGCATTTCCTTATTGTAGTTATTAATCGAGGGTTCATTCACTAATAAAAATTTCCACTTTTTTTGTGAATTATCCCTTTTTATAGGTGTTCGACAACTTTGATTGCATTGCATTTAATTCCTTTGATGTTTGATGTAATAGGTTAATAGGCATGTCATGTTCTATTACATACAATTTCATACAAATATTTGAGGGCTGGCGAAGCGAGTCGATGATGGGGTTAAGACTTACGAAACTTTATAAACTGCAAAGCTGTAAATACAAATTATAATTCAAGATCCTGAATTAGTATTCTATCTGTCATCTCAAATATATGCCATGCTAAATGCCATCTAATTGCATTAGTGATCAAATTGCAAATTGCAATGTCGTGATCAGTTTTACAAATAAACTTTAATTGTTGTATTTATTTTTTTAGATTAAACGAATTCCCGAAACCATCCATTGTGTATGAGCTTAGAACGGAATCTCCGGTACCCGGGGGAAATGGCTCAACTGCTGCAACGTTTGACAAATCAATTACAGAATTCCTTTCAACATACGCCATCCATGCTGTGGAAGGTATTTAAGACATTTTAAGTAAATGAAGCCTAATTAACTAATTACTTTAATGATTTTTGTAAATTTCAGAGTCAATTTTGAGTGCCAATCCTGACGAGTGCTATGTTCTTGCGCCTTCTCAGAGCTCGAGAATTAAAAGTATGATGATTGCATTTTCGCCATCCTGTGTATCAAATGCAGTGACCAAACAACACAAACAGGCTCAGATGGTTTAGATTTTAAATAACTTAATGCAGGGTGTGTAATTATGAAGAGTTGTTGTAAATTACCTGTTGTCTTATCCTATTTTAAAGAATGCAGTTAAAACTAATAAAACGTATGTTCCTTTTCGTTAAATTAAGTTTGGTATATGCATATGATTGTTATTTCATTCATTAAGTGTTCAAAGTTGCTACAATTAGGTCGACTCGATTCGACAAGTCAAGGGTCGCCAATGGTTCTGAATCAATATTAAAATTTAATAATAAGAATTTCGCGAGGAATTATCTTTTGAAATCATTTATCCTCAATACACTCCTTCCAGAATTCTATAAACCATCGGTTGCATCTAAAAATGGATTCTGATCCAAACAAACCGAAAGCTCGAGATGGTAATTCTTTAAAAAAAATCCATTTTCCTTATAGTCCATAAAAAGAACGGTTTTGATTTCTTGAGTAGGTAAAGGAGAAGCCCATCGACTGGACATTAGTCATGAGAATGTAAAGCAAAAGCGAATCATGGGGTTTATGCCCCCACCACCCCCATCCCCTGGGGCAGAGGGAGCAAAGAAAGGCCCGGGGGCAAAAGGATACACTTCATCCGAACCAAATCTCAATGCAACAAATAAGTCCCCGAGAAAAGACACTTCGCCAGGTCCACAACGAACAAAGCTGGTCCCTTTGGCAGAGCCAGCTAAAATAGGAGAAATGCATTTGGAAAAAACTGAAAAGCAGCAGCCATCAAAATCTCTTGCCCCCATTAGTAAAGACATCGGAAAACCTCCACCAGCTTCAATTCCACAGAAAATGGTTGAAAAAGAAACACCAAAAGCTAATGCTAATAAAGCACTTGCGACAACAATCGCAGGTTCCAGTGCATCCGTCGCAGCATTATTGGCAAAGAAAGATCCAACTGTGTGTGAAATAGCCTCGGCTTTGCTTCCTCCAAAACGTGCTGCATCGTCTAAAGGAGTCTCGATTCTTGTTCCAAAAGAAGAAGCAAAGCCAGGAACAGTTGAGAGCCCAAAATCTACAGCAATTCTTTATTCAAAACAACCAAAAGAACAACCACCAACCACGAAGACAGCAATTACTAAAGCGTCGGCGGTTTTAGACGCCTCCAAAGTGATACCACAATCTACAACTATTGAGAAAAAGACGGAAACCTCCATGTCTACAAAAGCCACAAAAGCAGTGGATAATAATCAAATCCAAAAACCATCTGAGGTTTCAAAACCACCAAAAGAAACTGTGAAACCAGAACAAAAAACTGTAACAGTTATCCAGCCTTCAAAACCGGTGGAAACGCCAAAAGTAGTCCCAACAAAAGCAACTCAAAAACCGGCCCCAATTGTAGCCACTGAGACACCAAAGGCAGAAGCCACCACTTCCCAAAAAGATGCTCAGAAACCTGAAAACAATAAGTCTCAAAAAATTGTCCCAATTGTCACTCAAAAACCACCTCTGCCACCTCCAAAGCAAAAAGGCTCAGATTCTCAAAAGCCCGAAGTCTCTCAAAAAGCTGAACCGAATATTTCCCCAAAACCTACTCCGATTGCTACACCGAAAGTTACAGCTCAACCTAAAAATGACCAACCACTGGCAGCAGATAAGCCTTTGAAATCTGCAGCAGTTGAAACAAGTACCCAAAAATCATTGCCAATTGTTCAAAAAACAGAACCGATTGCAAAACAGAAGCCAGCTCCAGTTGTGATTCAAAAAGCTGAACAAAATGTAGCACAGAAACCTGAACCAAATGTTCAAAAATCAACTCCAGTCGTTACCCAAAAACCTGAAACTAATGTCACTCCGATTGTTAATCAAAAGGCTGAACCTAATAATGTTTCACAAAAACCTACTCCAATTGTTGTACCAAAATCAGACGCTACAAGTCAACCTAAAAATGTCCAACCACTGGCAGGAAATAAGTCTTTGAAATCTGCAGCAGTTGAAACAAGTACCCAAAAATCATCGCCAATTGTTCAAAAAAAAGAAGGGATTGTAACACAGAAGCCAGCTCCAGTTGTGATTCAAAAAACGGAACCAGTCGTAGAACGGAAAGCTGAACCAAATGTTCAAAAACAAAGTCCAGTCATTGAAAAAGCTGAACCGAATAATGTTTCACAAAAACCTACTCCGGTAGTTATACCAAAATCGGAAGCTACAGCTCAACCTAAAAATGTCCAACAGCCTGCAACCGTTCAAACTTCAAAACCTACAACAGTTGAAGCTGTTCCCCAAAAATCTGCTCCGGGAATTATCCCAAAAGTAACTCAACCTAAAGCAGTTCAACAACCAACCACAGATATTGCTTCGAAGCCTTCAGCGGTTGCTCAAAAAGCAGCTCCAATTGTTGTGGAAAAAACTGAAACGAATATCCCCAAAAAGCCATCAATTGTTGGTCAAAAAGTTGAATCTTCACAAGCCAAAACACCGGGTTTAATTAATCAGAAAAATAATCCTTCAGTGGCACAAAAACCAGCAACAGAAGTTCCTCAAAAATTAGCTCCGATTGTGGTACAAAAACCTCAAGCTAGCATCAATGAAAAACCAGCACCAATTTCCATTCAAAAAGATGAACCGAATATCCCTCAAAATCCAAATCCAATGATGCCGCAAAAAGCGGAAACAAATATTAATCAAAAACCAACTCCTGGCGTTAATCAAAAAGTTGAGTCAAGCGTCACACAAAATGCAGCTCAAAAAACGGAACCAATTGCTGCACAAAAACCTATTTCGACTGTCGCTCAAAAAACTGCTGAAATTATTGTTGCCCAAAAATCTGTCCCGAACGATACTACACAAAAAAATGAAGCACCAAGTACAGCAGTCCAGCCTAAAGTGTTGCAACAAACTCCAACGGTTCAACCTTCAAAACCTGCAGCAGTTGAAACTCAAAAATCGCCCCCAATTGTCCAAAATGCGGAAACGAATGTTCCCCCAAAACAAGCTTTGATTTCTAATCAAAAATTAGAGCAGACTGTCGCTCCAAAAGCGGAAACTAATGCCCCTCAAAAACCAACTCCAATTGTCCAAAAACCCGAGACCTTGACAGTGGAGAAACAACCTCAGACAGCAACACAAAAATCTGCTCCCGCCGTGGCCCAAGAAGAAGCCAAAACCCAAAAACAAGCTCCGAATGATACTCAAATGGCGGGACCAAATGCCCAAAAGGCTGACCTGTCGACATTGGTCGAAAAAACAGCTCAAATTGCTGTCCAAAAAGGGGAACCGATTGTAGCACAAAAAACTGAAACTGGCCTCACTCAAAAACCAACTCCGAGCATTCTTCAAAAGGCAGAACCAGAGGCCGTACAAAAAAATAATCCTGCTGTGCAAAAATCTGACTCGAATGCATCTCCTACACCCGAGCCAATTGTCGCACAAAAAGCTGAGGCCAATGTTCCCCAAAAATCTGATACGAACAATGCTCCAAAAGTAGGACCAATTGCTCAAAAAGTTAACCCCACTGTAACCGATAAACCGGCTTCGGTTGATAATCAAAAAGCTCAGCAGAATGCTTCTCAAAAAACAGGGACAAATATTCCCCCCAAACCAGTTTCAACTTCTGATAATAAAAAAGAAGAACCGATTGTTCCAAAGAAAGCTGAAATAAATCCAGCTCCGATTATCGATCAAAAAGATGAAAAAAGTGGCACTCAAAAAGCTACTTCGACTATTGATCAAAAAGTTGAGTCAAATATTCCCCCAAAAACAGAACCGATTGTCGCAAAAAAAACTGAAGCGAATGTGACTCAAAAACCAAATCCGACTCAAAAAACGGAAGCAGTTGCAGCGCAAAAGCCTGTTCCGATTAGTGCCCAACAGAAAACTCAAACGAATAATGACACTTCTCAAAAACCAGTTCAAAATGCTCCTCAAAAATCTTTACCAAATGATGTTAAAAAAGCTGAACCAATTTCCCAAAAGATTGAGCAATCGGCAGCCGAAAAACCAGTTCCTGTTGTAGCTACCCAGAAACCTGAAGCGAATGTTGCCCCCCAAAAAACAACTATGATTAATACGCCGAAATCAGAGGCAACAAAAGCTGCTGCGGTCCAACCTTCGAAACCTGTACCAGTTGAAACTCCCAAAGCTTCAACACTAGCCCCTCCAACTGATCACAAAAAACTTTCAAATTCAGATATTGGCAAATCACCTTCGACACATTCCAATATTTCTGCTACTCCAGCCAAAGAGCAAATCAAATCCTCTCCATCTCCATCTCCAAAACCATCCGCAATCACTGCCTCAAAATCTGGACATCAAATAGCAGAGCCCCAAAAAACAAAAGAAATCCCAAAACATGATACAGCCAAACAAAATCCTATTGCATCTCCCAAAAAGCAATCCCAATTTCAGCCCCAAACAAAAACCACGACACAAGCAACTTCCTCTACGGCTTCGAAACCCGCTCCACCAAAAACTGAACAACCAGAGAAAGCTCAAATGTTAACCAAACTTGGAGAGTCCCCAAAACAACTTGAACGGTCAAAAACCCCAGTTCAACAAGCAACGCTTCCGCCCCCAAAAGGAGTTCTTAAAGGTTCCCAAACAGAAGGTCACCACGACACAAAAAGTCCCAAGCATGTGGAAGTCTTGGATCCAGACGAAACAACCAAATTAAGGAGTGCAATGTCCAAGATATTCAATGTCACTATTCCCAAAGGTCCAAAAGGGGATGAGATGAAACAACTAAAAGATTTCGGGATTCCAAATCAAGATCGATTGCTGGGAAAGCTTTTGGACGATGATCCAGTGGAATTTGATTTTGGGGGCCTTATGCGAGAGTATTACAGTTATGTTTTGAGATCTTATTGCATGATTAATATGCAGGATCGGTATCGAGGGCCTAGCAAAAATTCCCAGTGCTTTACCACAATTGATGTATCAAAGTAAGCATATAAATAGATAAAAAATCTGTTATATATTTTTTAATTGGTTTCTAGAATCGGTTCAAAAGAAGAGGAACAGGATAAAACAACTGCAAAGAAACTCAGTAAATGATTTTGGCTTTAATATAATTTATTTATGTTTTATAAAATGTTTTTTCTTTAGAAAAACTTGAACAGCAAATGCATCAATTGAAAACAGTTGCATTTGACAATGATCATTTTAATTATTTGAAAAACATGGCTCACACTCAGCAAATGACGTTGCCCTTGACCCTAGTTCATGGGATAACAGAGGAAATGCTGCCCGTTGTTGAAGATACTTTTAAATGTGAGACCAGATTAAGAAATATTTAACTTGACTCTATGTAACTTGTAAATAATTTTCAGACTATGGAAAAAATTTGGGTATGGAACATCACTGCACGCGAAAAGCTGGACTTCATTATGTAAAAATGCGACGAAGGGTTCGAATGTATAACAAAATGCACGGAGGGAGCATTTTTAGTAAAATGGATGAACACGATACAAATACAATTGAAATTGAAGAGTGAGCTTACAAAATATTTTTGTTTCAAATAATAGTTTTTGGCTATATTATTTTTAAAAAGTTAAAATAAAATCCATTCGTTTATAAAATTCTGTTCACATTTTCGCAAGACGTGAATCACGACAACAAACTTAAAAGGGGTTATTAATGGTAACTTAATATTATCTTGGTCTTCCTCTAAATGCCCGACCTCCAGTTTTCGGTGGTGGGGACTTTGGTCTAAGGGACTCAATCCGCTCTGTACAACCCGTTGTTACATTTCCCCCAGAGAAATAAGAGCCATAAGTCTCGGCATTAAAGTTATTATTGGTCAGTTGAGGTCCTATAGTCAGCCAGCCAGGACGAATTGTAGAGTCCCGACCAAAAAGATGAAGACGTCGACGACCGAGACAAAAATGTTCAATTATGTTAAAAATTTCCTCTGGCTTTTCCACACTCCCATATTCTTCTTCCTCTGTTATTATTAGGTCAATATCCACATTTGCGTGGATAAAATCTCCGTCTGTTGATCGTCGGACGGTTCCTTTAATACCCATTAGACAGTGTTCCTATTAAAAAATAATTTAGCTCACAATTCTGTAAAAAAAATAAGAAATGTAAATTTTACCTTTGTCCTTTGAAACACAGCTCGAGATTCTAAATTTTTAGAATGTCCCGGATTACTTGCATTGGTTCTAATCCAACAGATATCTTCACAACGTCTAAATCCCCATCGCCGAAGACAAATTCTCCCAAGATCCAATCCTTCAGATGAACCACACCACATAAAAATGAAGCTTCGAGGGGACGCGATGCTCGGAATGTCTAAATTCATTATGTGCTCCCAACTCCAAAAATCCACATCTCCTCCCGTCATTCCTCGACGTTGATATTCTTCTAAAGGGGGCTCAATCAGTATGACATCGAATTTAACGGGCAGTTTGGACAAGTGGAAATTTCTCAGGTCGGCATTAAGATACATGGGCGGACATGCAGTTTCTTGAATAAGTTCATCCTAAGGAAAATATCGTTTTAAAATAGTAAATAAAGAGATTTGGTCTATTGGTCATACTTTTAAACGAATGAGCTCTTTGAGTTTGGGATATTCCTCAAATCTATCTCCGAGTCCTGTGTCCCGTATAAAATTTTGAGGTCTCTGTCCCGTGTCCACGAAATGTTGGCAGTAGTCGTTGTGAGGATTTGAGGATTGTGTTCCCTGCAAATTAAAAACCATATTTTAAATTGATGTTATCAAACAATTCTTATTAAATAAGCAAACAAACCTTTAAAAACGTCGATGAATCTTGGTAGAGTTGTGGCTCTCCACCTTCGTCACCCCCTTCGTCAGCTAAAGCGGCTCCAGTTGACGTTGACGATGCGGCGTCGTCCTTTTTAAGTTTTGGAGTCGTCACACTTTGTAGACCTTCACGAGTTTTTAAGACATTTCGCAAATCTTCGACGCTCTCCACTCCAAGCTTTCAAAAATTAAACAAATATTTTTTTTAATGATTATCGACCCGTTAATTAATAATTTACCTGTTGTGCGAGAAGTTGCTTTCTCTTCCGTGATCTTTCTCTGACGGAAGCTTGGACGGTTAAACTCATCTGACCTCTTGACCCCTCGCCCTTTATTCCACAAGCTGCCGATAGTTAAAATAACGATTAATGTCTAATTTAAAAGCTTTTGATGCTCTTATATTGTTTTGAATTAACAATAACTACTAATTAATTATGGGTGGAACACGATATTAAAATAATAACTGCAAATAATATTACTAACTAATAATAACTAGATATTTTACTAGTTTTATCACAATTTCACAAATAATCTTAAAAAATATTGTTTGTAACTTTAATTAAAAAGCCTTGAAGCTTTTCAGCATTTGAACTCTCAATTTCCCTCAAACGTTAGGAAGTGAATCAACAAAGCAAAAAGCAGAGCAAAGGCTTTCATGAAAATGCATATAACACTGTCGATTGTTCAGTTTTAAACAATGATTGGAGCATTTAGTTGAGGGTTCAAAACTTCAAGGGACCTCACTTTCTTCAAAAATAATCCATTTATCAGATACCTAAATCTTGCCTTGCGTCCGTCCGTCTGTCTGACCACTAAATTGAAGGAAGGAGACCAAGGCTCATAAAAAGCCTCAACTTTAAAAGCCTCAGAACCATAAATGACTTTTGAAGATGGGAAAGTAAGATGAAGGCGTTGCTGGAGAAAAACATTCTCATCTTCTCTAATCTCCCTTCCTCGTTGGTCACGTTTGAGTTGGAAGGGGAATGAAATTCATCTTCGTCAACAAGTAAGCACTTAAAAGGGAAACGTATTCAGTATTCAGTATTTTCGGTCACTGGAACAGACCAACAAAGAAATACCATCCCTTTCTTCAAGGCTAAGCCACAGATTGGAAATAAATGTCCAGAAACTCATATAACATGGATGATTAGACATGCAAAATCTTCCTTCTATGATTTTTTACTTCCTCTTTTAAGTTCTCACAATTTGAGTCTGAGATATCTGGGTAGTGGTACAGGGCTATTAACAGGTAAGAAGCCGGAGGCATAGCTTAGATGAGAAATGTTCAATGTTCCATCAACCACTGGAACTGTATACACTTCATTTCATAGGATGATTATACTGCTGCCAAGTCAAGCATTGTTGATTATGGGTTACAACCAAAAACTATTTCGTGATGGCCAGGCAAAGCACAGCAAGCAGCCATCCATTGTTGTTGTATGCACTCATTGTTGTAGGAGAATCCTTGAGTCAAAGCTAAGCATTGGTTGTACCTCAGTAGTTACTTGTCTCGCATCATACGCGGATGTCAACCTGATTTTTGTTGGCGTGTCTTATTTTCATAATTGAATCAAGTATTTAGCTCAAATTGGATTACTACTACATATTTGTATTTGTGGCCTCCCAAATAAAATCGATAGCAAAGCAAAGCAAAGCAGCTTTCAATTGTTTCGAAACGATAAACAAAGTTTTTTTATTCAGTTGTTTAGTTTGGAAGTAGACAATAAGGAATAAGAAGGTTCGTCAATAGTTCTTCAAATTAATAGCCTTTTTCTTCTCCCGGAGAAAGGGAATTTGGATGGCAATTTATTTAGTGAAAGACTGAAATTTATCTCCTTTTTGAGACAAGTGTATGTGTTTTTTCCAACCTCCTTCTGTCCCATAAAATTAAGGAAACTCGGGATTTATTGGGCAATTAAGTTTCACCTTTTCGTCTTTCATCGATTTTTTATTCCCAATTCTCGTCTTGTGATTTTGTTTTGTTGAGAAGATCAACACTTTGTGTTGTGAGACAGTGTAAACATTTTTGCATGGACGCACTGCCAGGCAATATACCGGTTTATTGCTATTGATAAAATAGCAATCTCTTGACATTTGTGATTATTATTAACCTAAATTTGGGCTTGCGTGGGTTCTATACTTTCCGAGAACATACATAACAAGTTTTTTAATGGTTGAAAGTGTATCTCAGGGAGTATTTGATGTATTTGTCTATTGTGGTCTGCTCTAGAAAACGGACCCTCACTGCGTTTAGACCAAATTAAATTTCAACCTGTTTCGTCTGCCTTGCAAAGGAAAATTACATGCGGCGGAAATTTGCTGATGATATGTATACTAATCTGCCGTGGATTTTATAACTTTAGCCTATTTAACAGTTTAAAATCAAAACTCTAACGATTATTACATTTCACATGAGAAAAAGTTAACCATTATAATTTTGTCTCTTAATCTTAATTGAACGTATTATATTAAAAGAAACAAAAAGTGTTTCCGCTCATTATTCCCACACTTGTTTGGTCGATATAAACAAAAAACTTTGGACTTGGATAAAACTGGAGCAGTAAAAGTGAGTTTGTGTTGTAGTGTGCAGCATTTTAATTTTTCTTAGGTAAGTTTATTACATTACAAAAATCACATCCTCTCTCTAAATTCTAAATCTGGTAAAAAATGAAGAAGACAAAAAGACAGGGAATGAATGTAAAAGAGTTTTGTTTCAATAAACTTCACACAAAGTCTGAGACAAACAACGAAATTAACAAGTAAAGTAAGCAACTTGAAGAGACTCTGCAAAACACAAAACAAACGAGTGTCATGTCATGATGTCATGCATTATGCAACTCACTTTACATGGACTCTTTTTCTGACATAAGAAGGTGCAAAGATTGAGTGAGATTGTGTAAACTATATAAATAGCTAAAAAAAGAAGAAGATTACTATGTTAGATAAGAGAAATGTGAACCAAGGTTTTTGGAAATTTATACTTAAGTTCATTGTTTTGTACATAAGCTACAATTACTTGTTTACATTTAAAGTGGATAATGACACTGTCCACCCAAAATTTACGTAGTTGATCAGTCAAGTGTAACCATTTTTCTGAGAATATGCAGCATATGCAAAGTTTTCGTTGCAGTAAAAATATTAAAATTGAATACGTTTGTTTCAAAATTGAGAGAGTCCTGTAGCAAATTAAATGATTCGGCTTCTGAAGATTCATAACTTCCATGATTTGCAATTTATTTGTTTAATCCATGTAACCATCCATCAGTTGAAGAATATCTCACTAATTTTATAAAGCCTTTAGACCGGAAGTTTTATAATAAATTTAATGTTGGTAGCATTTGTCCACCTGTTCAATTCAAATATCTTTTTTCATGTACGTAACGAAAACAAAAACTTTCGCCAAAAATTATTTACAAGGAATTTGTGAGGATTACAATTTACTAATCCTCTTAATTCTCAAAAGATTAATTTATTGTTGGCTTACATCACAACTGATGATGTTACAGCGCATTCTAATTTTAAAGCATCTCTAATCCACTTAATTAAGGGGTGAGTGACAGCAAAGTGAAATCCTTTGTCTCAATTTTAAATTCTGTTCGAATTTCACGAAAAAAAAACATTATTCACGAGTTGATTGAAAATCTGACCATTAAAATTACAAAACGGAGTGACACAGAAATTTTAGAATGATAAATTAACTCTTCACTTTTCTTTGTATGACTGCCACTCAATAATTTACCGTTTCTTAATTAATTACTGTAGCTGCCGACGTCTTTTAGAATAAGAGCTCAGCTCAGCCTTCGCGATGCGATGTCACCATCTCATAACATCTCACTTATCTCGGACATTACCCTTTTTGGAAAAACTTTAATTAATTCCTGTGTTCTTTACATGGGAAATCTCATTTAATTATTGATTTATTTGCTTGCAAGTTATGTAGTTGTTTTACGGCCAAGACTCAATTTATATAAGGATGTTGAGATTTGTGACAAGTTTATTGTATGTTTTGAATTACATCACATCACGTCTTCGTTACAGTCAACAGCCAGCCTGGGAACAAATCTGTTTTATTTTAGATCTATTCAATCCCTGTGAAATTTATATATATACTTAAAAAGAAGGAAATGGCGAGGAAGCATATTTTTTAGCAGCACCCGAGGAAAAATTTTGTACAAATACAATGGTCATTTGAACATTTCTCGTTGGGGATTGGAGTAGTTGCCGACAGTCGTGATTTACGGTGGGTCATACAAAAAGATGATTGACGTTGGTTTACAACTCCAACGAATGGATTCAATTTTTTCTCTCTTTCTTCCTCTGAATTGAGTAGGCTTATAAAATGAAGTCTTACATTTACAACCATCAAATAACATTTTATTTTTATTCTGCAATTCTCCACAATTTATGGGATTTGATACAAGCTAGGATTTTGTAAATTAATTGATGGATGAATTTGAGGGAGCTAAGTTAACATATATTATTTTTTCTCCTGTTACATTTTTAATTACGTTTAATTAGGCAGATGACTTATGGGCTTTGCCTTTTGCCATTTTATACATTTTTTGCATCTGTCTCTTCTTATCCCTTCGTTGGAGGTAGAGGGATTATGCTGCTAATTAGCTAATCTTACGAAAGTCTCGCCACCATCTTCCATTCTCAGGCTAATTAACAAAGCCAAGCAAAGAGAAAGAATATTAAACAAGTTGCTCCTCCGGGCTACAAAGCATTTAAATTTACCCAACTCCAGCAGAGTTGGACTATTTCGAAATTTGCTAGAAAGTCATGTAAATAAGCAGTTGGGCAATATTTGCTACAAATAAGAAACCCACCTAAGCTGCAACTGCTTACATGATATTAAATGAATGTTCCCTTGAAGAAAATTAGAAGTCTCAAGTCTAAAGACGGAATGCAAGTCATTCTTTACTGATTCATTTATATTTTCATTTTGATTTTGATCATGACGAAGGGATTTAGATTTTAGAATTCATCCCATGAATCTTTGCCACCACGCTAAAGTTTTAATGTAGTCAATTTGTGTAGATGCGAGATTAGATTTATATTGCGGTCAGTTGGACTGCGGATTGAATTTTAAATTAAGAGGAAATATATTTAGTTAAAAAATTATGGGGTAGCATAAATCTGCGGCAATTGTAATTTTCGCATAGAATTCATTAAACTTACGGTACTCGGAAAAGCAGTAGCAGTAGTGGTAATAAAATAAATGAGTCTGTGGCCAGAGAAAGAGAATAATTTGAAGCTAATGTTACTTTTCGTCTAATTACTGCCAACTGCTTAAATAATTTGTATGAATCAACTGCAAAAAATCATTCAGGGATTTACATAACATCTGTCAATAAAATGAAATCAATTCCAGGCCAAGACAAAGCGTTAGTTATATAGTTTTCTGTAATTGTGAAGAAACAATCAGAACTCGATTCACTCATTTTGTGGATTGAGACTTTTTTTTATGTTAATTCAGCATGAAGCCGAGTTTTTACAAGAAAATCTCCTCATTGAAAGCTAATGAGCTTAGTTTTGTCATTAAATTGTAGCTTCTTCCTTTCTTATAAAACTACAGGGTGTATATTTACTTACAGATACAAATTGCAGCTAATTTAACGTCCCCCCAAGAGCAAAATGTAAACTTTTTCAGGTGACAAATAATAAATATCTCTTCCAACTTTGTTTTGCCTTTTCTTTTGGCTAAAGGTGGTTTTAGTTTAGCAGTTTTAGCTGGAGATGTATCTGAATGCCAACAACAATTGACAGGATGTCCAACTCCAACTTTTTCAACTACATTCGTTATCTTGGGATTTCTTCATAACAAAGTTGAATAGAAGAAGTTGGATCAAAATGAAACTTATCCTTAGTTTGGGATCATTCAGAAATTAGATTTAGGTTTTAAGGCTTTTTAAGGCCAAATTTGGCTCAAGTTTGGTTTGAATGCACCAAAGAAGCTGAAGCTGGAAAGTTGCACGGGGAATAAATGTCATTTCTCATTTTGTCTGACGATCAAATCAACAATGGCTCAAAATTCTCTTTCATTTCATACATCTTCCATTTCGGGTTTGAATTTGAAAAATGTCGTTAATGATCAGGGCTAGGCAAAAAAGAAAATATTATTGCAACAATATCACAAGTCATTATGAATGTGAGTACAATTATTAACTGCGTTATGTGAACGCAATGCCCGTAATTTTTGAACGAAGAATCAGAAGAAGAAGATAAACTTTGGATGCATGTCATTCAGGTAAAAAAGAAGGTGGATATTAAAAATGGACATTGTAAAAGAGACAAGTTTATAAGATCAAAAGTATCACTTAATTTTGTCACAAATTGCTCCGCTTCATTATTACATCCCTTTGCAATTTATTAAGGTGTACGCAGTTCTGGAATGAGGTTCATTAGCAAACTGTCATTTGTATCTGATTATTACTGTACAGGGTGGTTTAGCTTTAAATCCCATTTCTCACGCTTTTTAAGATGATCTTGCGACTTTTCGTTCCGATTTTTTCCATTTTTTCACGCCCAACTATTTCCTTTTCTTTTGCCATATCGAAACGAAACAGTTTTTGGGTTGCATTGCATTGCCTTTCAACTTTTCATTAACCCTTGTCCATCTAAAGCGTAAAAGGTTTTGCTTTGCTGTAAAACTGTAAAAGGAAGAAGAGAGTTAGAAAAAGATTGACAGGTGGAACTAACGAAAAGCTAACCCCTCCCCTGGGGGACTTTGGTCCAAAGTTGCAATATTGCAATACAGCCCAACGGCCGCACAAGTTGACAATTACTTCGTCACTTTGTCATCTTACAAATGGCGTAAAAAAGACCAATTGCACGGAATAAATGTCACGAAGTTTGTTTTGCTTTGCTTTAAAATTGGGAATTTTTCTAAACTTACTTTAAATACATTAGATTGTTATATTTAGTTAGTTGCATGATAAAAATTCCAGGTACAATTTGGTGGTTTTGCATCATTAAATTTAATTTTAGTTAGGAATGGTCAATTTCTCAATTGAAGCTACTTCCGGTGAATTGTATGTGTTTTTTTTGTTAGAATTTAGAATTCATCCTGACTGGCATTTTTATAGTCATTGGCCAACATTTGAATATTTATAGTTTGAAGTTAAAACGCATTCGCAATAGTTGACTAATTGTTGCAAGTTTATCATGACTCATTTGTTGATTATTTGGAAAAAGTGCAAACTTTCAAATCTTTTACAACTCTTGTGCATTTGTCAATTTTGAGTCTACCTCAAATACAATATTAAGTTTTTAATAAGAACTGGTTTGTGGAAGTGAAATTAAATGCGAGATAAAAACGCGACTTAGCAAACACACATCATTCATGCATTCATTTGCGTACGTGCTATTGCCATCAATGAAGTCATTTTTAAGAAATCTGGGACAGAGCTTAGCTTAGAGCTCCATAAATTTATTTTAACAAATTGCTGCTAAATGCTGAAAGGTAATGGTCAAATATTTGAATGAACCATTAAAAAAATTTAAGATTTAAAATTTTCCTTTGCCGAATAGCAGTTTTCTTTTTCATTTGATTGGAATCATTGCTCGTGGTTTGATTTTATATGGGCAATAATCGAAGAGAAATAATCTTTATGTGTATGATTCAAAATCTGTAATCACGCGATTTTATTTGTTGTTTTATGATCTTCATTAAATGATGTTTCGATCATTGGTTTAACTAATGTTTAGTTGTATACAACAATAAATTGCACTTTGTTCTGCAAACAATTTAAGTAGAGAGCAATTTAAATTTATGGCTTTTCTAAGAGAAGCAAATAAAATATTTCATTTTAAATTCCTTCTAATGAAGGACCTAACAAAATCACTGGTAAGTTTAAGAAGAAAAAACAAAGTTTTCCCTTATCAAACTAAAACATGAAGATGTATATAAGTTCTTAAGTTGCCCCATTGATCTACTTCCTTTTAGATTAAGATTTGTTATTATAGTAGTACACCTCAATGTCAATGTCACAAAGTTCATGGGTCAAGTCAAGGGTCAAATTATTCCTTTCTTTCTTGTGTTACATGCTAAATGTCAAACAATGGCAACATAATAAGTATTATCCTAGATTTATCATCAATTACCATTTCATCTCACAATAAGTTGACATTGAAAGTTTTTTCTCACTCTTTCTTATTATCTTGTAATTTTCTACTTATATAAAACGAATGGGCAAATACTGGTTTTGAATTGTGGTTTTCACCAATTTTTACAAAATTGTTTAAAAAATTATCTCTTTAGGCATGGTGAGAGGATTATTATCTTATCTTTTATTTGGGTTGTTAAAATTTCAAATGCAAATTTTGCTGATTGCTATATTTAAGATTGATACTACATCCTGCACAAAACTGGCGAGATGACACTTCCGTTATTCATCTGCTGATAAAGAATGAGGGAGTTAATGAGCCAACTGCATCTTTTGTCTATCCAAAGTGCGAGCAGTGCTTAAATTGTGATCAATAATTATTTATCCCTATAATACCTCGGGGGATAACTGTAAAGGAGATTTTAGTCTCTTCTACATAATACGTCTAAATTGATAGTTTACACATGCACATGCTAGAAATGGGTCAATTCTCTATTTAAAACCGAGACTAAATAAACAATAACATTTATTAGTAGCCTTTCAACTGTGTCTAACTTGTTTTGAACTCTGTTGGGGATGAGATGAGAGGGATTCATGAGAATTTTATTTACAAGCCAGCAAAAGAATTGTCACTTGTATTTTTTTCAATTCCATTGTTCGCACGGTGTCTTTTGTAAATGTAAAGGGACGGTCTTGACTTTGAATTCGAATTCTTGTGAAATTCGATAATGTAATGGGTTGGTCTCTAATGCATTAATTTTAAGCCTTGTGTGTTGTGTGCATCACATTAGACCACTAAACAAAGCACGCCGATCAACAACAGATAAATAATGTTGGTAATTTTAATGGAGGATTGGCATGCGATTTGAAAAATGTTAATGCCTTACTTAAGTTTTAAGACGGTCATAAATGCCAACTAATTGAATAAATTCGCTAGATGTCAGTCTGCCATCCATTTATCAAATTGCCCCAACACCATTATTAACGGTAATAAAACCACTGCACTGCAAATAGTAGTTAATACAATGCTAAATAGTTGTTGCCATTTAAGGCAAAATAAATTTTGAGCTTGTCTATTTTTCTTTGCAGATTGGTTTGAGGAGTGTCCGAAAGATTTGTCTCGTCTTGTTTTTTACGAATTTTCCCTCCCACAAATACCGCAAGTGAAAATATTTTTCATTCGTGGTTTATTTTACCATTATTATGCAAATGAGAAGTTAACTGTCCCCGAAACATGAATTCCGCAACAACTATTAAACGCATACTTTTGGCACTTGAGAGTAAAGAATGAAGACATTTATTTTAATTTATATTTAAATTTAAATTCATTACAAGCCCAGAGATCTTCCCTCGATAGCAAGCACTAGCAGTGAATAATTTTTAAATTAAATTTTATTAGCGTATAATTAAATTGCAAACTTAAACTTTTGCGATGGGGAAAAGATTTAACACTTTTTGGGAAATAAATTTGTTTCCCCTTATAAAAATTTATGTATGAATGAAAAATGATTTCTCTGTCACACTAAAGCTCAAGACTACTCAGCCGTTAAATTGGAAAAGGTTATGTTATGATTTGACAGTTTGAGTAGTTTTTAGTTTTTTACAACTTTTGCTTGGTTATGTAAGAATTTATCTTTATTAATTCTTCCCCCATAGACTTTACTTTTTAGACTTGCTCTGATTTTCTCCTTCAATTGGTCCATCAATTCCATAATCCACTTTTTTCCAGAGTCGTTTTTATGATTGCCTTACTTTCTCTTCACTGCTCTTGATCTTGGTTTGGGCTGCCTTCCATCCAATAAAAGTTAAAAGTATCGGCAGCAACCAGCGTCACTTTTATGAGTCAAGTAACAGTCAATAAAAGGCCCTACCTTGTAATAAATTCGATAAACTCAATCACTATCACTATCTGTCCTCTAGCATAGTATACGATAATCCAATCCAACTGTTTTAGGACATCATATAATGCTACTATGTATGGAAGCTATATTATTCGGACGTATTGTCTGTCCGTCGGCAGGATAAATTTTGGAAATCGGATAAAGCTTTGCATACATTATTCCAAAAAAAAAAATGGGCATAGCCGGACATCGTCATTCTCTCGTTGTCCCCAACAAATGACCACAATGTGACAAAAAAAAATCCGTTACATTATTACATCTGTTTGCTAAAATCATATACAGGTTGTGGAAAAATCTTAGTAGCAAAAAAATGCAAAATTTAATGTAATATCAAAACTCAAAATTTAATTTGAAATATCCAATAACCTCAGCGGACTGATAATATATAATATTTTCTTTTTCTCATTTTACAGGGAGACGAGCCTTAAATTGTGTGGCGTGGGTCAGAGCAACTTTATTTTTATGTGAAAGTAATAAGGAGAAGGAACTTTTACTTCTCTTCAGTGCTGGAGAACTTTTTAAAGTGATTGTGTAGCGTGATGGGAATCGATATATCATCGACATGAAGACCCAGAATTCCGTAAGTCCTCTTTTATTAGCTGGCTCTATTCTAGATTCCAGGTATAAAATAAAATAGATCCACCTCAAATACTTAAATAAAAGAGGAATTTTACTGAAGTATATTTAGCCTCACCCTGTACAGCTCTTTCTTTAGAAAAACTTTCAACTTTTGGGGCTGTCAAAACCCATGAAATATTTGATACTAATGACAAAATTAAGTGGGTTGGATGCACACAAAGTATGCTGGAAATAATTTATCATTTTCTCGATACAAAATCAGACTATTGTAATTGTTATAAAGGTGTTTTCCCATTACTAATGGCATCTCCAGGCTCGTCATCCTCATCGTCAACTCCCGGGGGCTCAACCCACCCTGCCGTCCAATTTGGGGGTAGCACCCGTTCCCAAAGACGTAGTATCGGGGTACAAAAGTACTTTCGTTTTACGGGCTCCACATTTTGCCATTTTAGGCTTGCAAAGGAGAAAATAAGACCCAAAATAATGGTTGCTAAATTTCCCAAGCCAGGATACCAAGTTGGAGCCAGAGAAATTATTTTGACCCATGCGGAATATTCCTCATCCTTCCATCCCACACTTGCTCTAGTATTGAAATCGAAGTGAGTGTTGGAAATGTTAAGGTATTCCAGTGGACAGCCTGAGGTTGACAATGGCAATTTTTGGTTTGGGATACTGTCAGCATCAATAATTGAGCCGGCGGATATTGTTAGGACAATTGCTATTCCTCCCAACATCCCAGCTAACGAACCCTTTAGGAAAAGAAATAAAGTTTTCAATTAATGAAAAACAAACAATTAGCGCATTGTTTTAGTTTTAGCAGCAAAGCCAAGGCTTACCCAGGCATTAGCCCAAGGGAAGATCATGCCTAAACTGAACAGGCCGAGAGTTGGACCTGTATTCATTTTATTTTTAGAGCTGGATTATTATTTACAGAAGGAATCAAAGTTGACATACCCAAAAACATGCCAACCATAGTTAAAGCAATCTAATTGAAAGGGAAAGATATGAAAACAGGGGATTTTGGAAGTTATAAAACATACGGGGAAAATATCACCCATCAATTCGGCAACAAAAACGAATGCAAAAGCCAGCGCTCCGCCGATAATTGAAACCAACTTTGAGATTCTTGCCAACTGAGCATCTTTGTAATTTGGACGCCATTTCTTTACATAATCTTCGGTAATGATGGCAGAAAGGGCGTTGAGGGCACTTGAGACTGAGGACAAACTTGCTCCCGTAATCCCTATTTTTAATTGTTTTTAGATATTCGAAATATAATTAGCCAAATAGTACCAGCCACAAATAGGCCAGGAATTCCAGGATAATCGCCCAAAGTCTCCATCACAAAAAGCGGCAATAGTTGATCGGATGTCTCCACAGCCTATACTTAATTAGTTTAACATTTAAGCTTGGGAAAAAAGGAAGATATTGAAAGATGTTTAAATTACCCCAGTCTCTATTGGATCACAATCGTGGTACTTGGCATAAATAACCAGACCGGATAAAAAGCAGAGGACAATTATCAAAATTAGTCCAATCATATTGATGAAAAGTGTGCTGCATAAATACAAATTAGTTTAGTACCAAATGCCCATTAAAAATATTTACAGTCTGGCTTTAGCCAAAGTGGGCACAGAAAGATAGCGTTGAATTTGACTTTGAGTGGCTGCATACAAAGGCACCCACATCAAATAGCCCCCAATTGTCCCTGTCCAAAAACTGTGCCGAACTCGAGGATCGGGGTCAAAGCTTTAAGAGAACAATTAGCGTCAATTAATTTGATATTGGCAATCCAATTGGATTTACTTGAAAAATTCTACTCGACCACTGGCTTCAGCTCGTTCCCAAACCACGCTCATCCCTCCAACATCCGTGATCCCCTTTCCTACAACGACACATAAACTTCCGAGCATAAGTGTGGCTTGTAACGCATCCGTCCATAGCACAGCTTTAAGACCTCCCTGAATAATTAATCAGAGTTGGAAAATTGTCATATGTAATTAGCAAACTGAATGTATACAACTTTACCAGGGAAGAGTAGAAAATACAGACAACGAAAGTGAGCCCGGTTGATAAATATGTATTGATTCCGGCAACTGAAATAATTTCAATCATATTTAGATTTCTCATTGATATTGAATTTTGGCAATTAATATACCTTGACTTAGAGCGAGAGAAGGAGCATAAACCCAAACGGACATTAACAGAATCTAGAACAACGCTATTGTTAGTTCTCTTGAAATTGAAATTTCAATTTATAATCTACCAGATAAATGACGGAAATTACAGACATCACCATCCGATTGGCTCGGTTGAATCTTAGCTCAAAGTACTAACAATGGAAAAGAAAACATTGACACATTTTCATTCAATTCAAATCCATCATTTAGCATTTTACTTCATAAGCCGAGGTTAGTTGCAGTCTGAAGAATACGGGGACAAAAATATAAGCCAACGCTAATGTAATGGGTACAAAGCCCACGGCAATCAGAAGATATTGAGTCCCGTAAAAATATACCTCAGGAGGGTTTCCTAAAATTGTGATGGCACTAACAAAACTGGGACAGAGGGAAAATGCCATCTTTTAGTTAGAATATTCTCATTTTCATGCCAATTTATAAATTACCTGCATATTAGTGAAAGAGCCACAGGTAGAATAGGCATGCTTTTTCCAGCCGTTAGGAACTCTTCATTAGTCTGCGCCTTCTTCCTCCCCACCCAGCCATAATAGACGCCGATGAGGGCGGATGCGACCAAAACGGAGGAAAATACTGCATACTCCTTCCAGTCAAATTTTCCAGAGTAATCCTTCACAGCAAATCGCGTGGTTGTAGATTCCATTTTACTTATTTGTGGCGTGACATTGGAGTGGGAACTGGATCAGCATTTCAGTATTAAATTAATTATGTTATCTGTCTGATTTGTATTGTGTGTAAATTATTTGTTGGAATTTAAAATAATCTTTTATGCATTAATTGAACTTGAATTTTGCAAGCTGCTCCATTGTTTTATAAATTCCTATACAATTGTTTTAATCGGACGATAATAGCCCAACGCAACCTGATATTAGCTCTTTCGAGTGGGATTATTGAGACTATGATTGCATTTGCATGTTGGGAATTTGCGAATAGAATACCCGCAATTTTTAGCGAGTGTTGCTATAAAAAGCTTATCACATTTGCGTACGTGCGGATTATGAATAACTGACTGGCCCATTTTTTGAAACCTTTTCCCAAAAGACGTCAATGAGCAAATACTCTTTATGTACATTAGAGTAGTATATTGCGTCTATAAATAAAGTAAATGTTGTTAGAATGAAGAATGAGCAGCTCATTATGAAAGATGATAAGAATTTGCAGGGCAAGCCAAAATTTGTATGATCAAAGGTGAGAATGAGAAAACCCTGTACAATTTATTATATATCATGGCATTTATTTACATGGAACATGGATGTTATATAAAACTGACACCTGGCTCTTCAATTCAATGTCAATCTGCGAAATATTTGCATTGCTTTGGTTGACATTGTTAAAGCCTAAAACCAATAGCCATTAACCAAATTAAGCTGCAAACAAATAAACTCGTACTTAATGAACTTATCTTTAGTTATAACTAATGAATGAATGCAAACTTGGCAGAATTTCTTTTTCATGTCAATATTTATTGTTATCATTTTTTTGGTGGGTGACAAAAGAAAGCTTTATAAATAAATACTAATCAAGATTTCGAATCTTGTAATTTAAATAATTTGGCAATTTACAACACTACAAGAAGTGTAACTAATTGCACCTTTCAACTTTAGATTGCCTTGTATGAACTGACATAAAAAACTTGTTTTTTTTCTCAAACCCTGAACACAAAACACAAAATTTGGCCCACTTCTCACCCAGATTTACACTCGACGTACGAATTGTAAAGGATTAGATTACAATGCAAATTTTCTGGGTATTAGTTAATTAATTAATTTCACTTTTAATCCAATTAGAAGCGTACTTTTGTACAAATATTCAGCAAAGTCAGCAAACAGGAAAATTATTCAAGGTTGGGCAAAATTCAATTTTTCCCTACTTTTGTTAATAGGGAGTTTTGCTCGGATCAGGACTTTTTTTGATTTATGCTTTTGTATGTTGAGTTTTTTTTTTTTGCTCCAGGAAGGAAAGCAGATCAAAGAAAATGTTTTCCGCTTCTTTGGCATAATTTTGGTGGATAAAAGTTTTTTCCCTTGACATGACACCCATTTGGCCTAAACATGTCATTTCTATTTAAAATATGTGCTGTCGATAAAAGAAACTCAAAACTTTCAATAATTTGGCCCCTTCGCCAACAGAATATTAAATTAGCTACGCACCAACTAAATTCAAAATTGGTACAAAAGGTGGTGAATTTTATTCTGCATCCTCTGCAGAAACTCAATTGCCTACTTTCCATTCCCATTTAAGTACAGGGTGGATTTTTTTCAAGTGGTTAAAAAAACTCCAACGAAAAATTTCTGCTCTTGTTTCAATTGCAATTGCAGAGCAAGTGGTACTTTTAATTTACAAGTGGCTTTTTCATACAAAGCAAGGGCCCTGCTGCTTTCCCTCTCCGTTTGCGTTGTGACATCCTTGTTGTTATTACCCACTAAAGTGGGATGATTGAAACAAATTTTTTTGTGAAGGGTTATCTCAACCTCGAGAGGAATTCTTTTACCCACGCATTTTACAACTACATACTCGTGTTTTCCAGGAACGAGCTAATTTAAATATAAAGTTATCAAACATAATAAACTCTCAACTTTAGCACTTTAACCCAAAGCCATTTGTGATTTTTTTCTGTCGCAGAATTAGAGGAGCTAATAAAGTGAAGCAACGACTTGATTTCCACTTTCTACGTGACATGACATGGCATAACAAATACAACATAACATAATATAACGTGACACAAAATCGATTCCGTCACTCACTCTACACAGAATTGAAGTGTGTGTACATATATACATTCGAATCTTTTGGATTTGTATTTGTATTCTCCATTTCAACCAATGCATTGTTTTAGGCATGTCTCAGCCAGATTAAAACGTGATCTCATTTACGTACAGCTGTACCTGAAAATCTGGCTGTTGCAAAGGGAAACGTGATTGGCTTTGTAAAACTTTATAAATGATCTTACTCCCAATACAAATATTTTACTTTCTCTTAATTTTTATAAATTTCCCCCAATAGGATTAGAAGGGCTGCGGAAGCTGCAACTAGCAAAATGTAAAATGGCCCTTGAATATTGGATTTATAACTCTTTAGCCCTTGCTCTCTACTCGCTTTGCTAATTCTTGACATTTTAAACTTCCGTACAGAGTTTGGCAAGCCACTTGGGAAATATGTGGCCCAAAGATTATATATCCCCGAGCTAAGCAGAGTCTCCAGCCTCCTGTAGTAATAGTTTCCATAATTAGCATCAAATCGTATGGCAGTTGGAAGTGGGAGGAAATTGTCAGATCCCACTAAAAAGTATTTCCCTAGATAGCTGAAATATTGCTGATATTCTCGCAGAATTTTTGATCGCTCCACAAATGCTCGAGACTCGCAATTATTGGCCGTCGCATTTTTGAACGCAAGCTGAGGCTCTTCATTTCCCACCGTTATTATGGATCTTGTCATTACGTTTAGGGCTTCCCATATTTCAGAAATATTTGATGGCGTCCCTTTCGTAGTTCTTGCTAACACAAAAATATTCAACGCTCTAAAGTCAAATGCTCCACATTTCCCCATTCGTAACTCGCATCCTTTTTTGTTTCTATATTCCGGATTGTTCGTAAAAGGGGAAATTAGGGTGTAATTTAAGGCTGCCAATTCCCTCAAATTGTCTGAGCGTAAGGAAATTTTTCTAGGGGCTGTTAAAGTTGTGGTAATTATGCCTCTATAGGAATTTGATAGAATTAGGCCAATTAGTAGCCAAATTGCTAAAAGAAGTTTTGCTACAGATTTAAGCTTCAGATTGTGCGAAATGTTTGGAGGCTGTTCCATAAGTATGGATAAGGAATAAAGGAAAATTTGCCCTTTCTTTTGGGAAGAGCAACAAATAATGGTTGACACTGTCAGCAGAGAGATTCCAATTAAAAGCCAGCAAACTGGTGAATATGGGGTCTGATATAATTTCATCACACTTTCCCTCTCGTAGTCGCAACTAATGAAATTTAGTCCGTCAACCTCCATAAAGACAAAGTTTCCAGCAATCTCTTCGTCGTTGGTTGTCACAAGATTACGCTCTACAAATTCCCGAGCATTTGGGAAACAACCCAAGTCCACTCCTCGACAACAATGCTGCATTATTGTTTCCAATTGTTCCTCAGATTTGAAGGAATCGTTCAAGAATTTTGAGACGAGTTCTTGAAAAACTATTCCAAACAATGGATAGTTGAGGGATGTGAGTTCTCCTTGCCTCATAAAATCTAGATCCGTTGCTAGCACCGAGAAATTTTGAAATGGAGAAAGCTTTGATGCTAATAACAGTTGAGAGTAAATTGTAGCAATTTTATATCCAGAAGATTTAGGATCTTGGTTCCAAATAAAATTTTGTTGGTTTGATGTTAACAGTGTTTTAATAAATTGGGACATGTCGGAAGTTGATGTTTGTGGAATTCTTTGCCATTCCATGCACCCAAGTCCAAGTATTGGAAGGGTATTTAGTGAAATGGTGTCAACAATGAGACAACTTTCACTGTCATCAACTGTAATGATTGTTATGCGAATTTCATTCAGATCATCACACTGCTTCACATGTTCCAACGTGGTTTTGAGCTGGGATGAGAATATGACTAGAAAAAGAAAAACTGGCTGATGGTTTTTTTTCCCAAGAAGCGGAAGAATGTTGATTGTGAAGGGACAACGGGCAAAATTTTTACTCAGTTGTGGAAAGAGAAAGTAGTTTAAAAAACAACGCTTCAAATTCTTTTGTGGAATGCGCTTAGAGCCAAATTTGAATTTTTCTCTGACATCTTCCCGAAGACCGTAATGGTCAGTTATCAGCAGTGGGGAACTCAGCAGCGGAAATGGAACGAGGGAAGGACAATGGGCAAAATGAGACGGAAGATCAGAAATGTATTTCAGAAACTGTAGCTCCACAAAACATTCTTGGGGAGGATTGAGTACATTTGATATGCTGCTTTTGGATACAACAAAGAGAAAGGGAAATAACAAAGCCCTCATTTCGAGGCAAAGACAAGCCAAGTCGGACTGAAAAGAAAGGCTTATTTTGCAAACATTCATTAAAATCTGTATGGCTCAAGTGCAATGTAAATGAACTGTTGGAAGTACAGTGAAGTCTCTTAAAGTGGAGAAAGTCACTCAAAGCAAAAAGAAGAGTAAAATTCTTGGTAAAACGAACGTGGGCCTACTTTCACTCAAGATAAAGTTTTTCCGGTCTGGCAACTTTTGTATAAATCCATACCAAGTTTTGTGGTTATCTTCATGGCATTTTTCTCTTCGTGGTCAGACTCAAGTCTTGTTCGGGACACCTTTTAAAAAATTCCCATTGCATTTCTCGAATCAATAATCTTCTTGAAAAGATTAGAAAGTGGGTTTATAGCTTGGACGCTGTAGCAGAGGGAAAGATTGGATTTGATTCGAGCTGGGAGCTCAATCAGTTGTTGGAGAACTTCTTAAAGATTTACAGAGTGAAATACCTTTTAATCAATTTCTCTTGATCTCTTCGGATTACACGGCCTTTGTACTTTTCCTCTCCTCACCTAACTCTTAAGCTTAAGCTTGTGGTCGGCCGGTTAAAGCAGTTGGCTTTGATGAGCGGCCCGTTCCGTGTGGGATAAGCTACACTCCTTTATTATGAACTCCCTCCTCAAAACTTTCTCCAACATGCATTGTTTGGAATGGACACAAAAGAGCCGTTTTTGACGTAATCGAACGGCCAAGTTGCAATAAATCTTTGATTCTTTTCATCCCCATGATCTATTATCTCATCCTCATACCTTTGTGTTTTGATGGAGAAAGCAAATGTATTAATTTTGGTACTATATACTACGTATTATGTTATCCACAGGACGATCTTTGGACCCAGCGTACCCTCTCGACCTTCACCACCTTTGCCCGAAGCAACGGTCAAAGCGGGGGTCAAGGTCACAAGGGTCACGGCTCTCAATCCTCCTCCACACTCCCAAACTACAAAAGGAATCATCATCGGGGTGGAAATGATCACGAAGCCATCACGAGTTTCATTAACAATTCAGTTTCAACAAATGGAAATAATGGGTTCGGTCCTCCACCCAATAGTTTATCTTCCGGTTCCCCTTCATCCGTCTCTTCCAATGGAAGTCCAAAACATGGAAATCGGACCACAATCAACATCTCAAATTCAAATTTGCCCTTGAATGGCACTTTAGGGAGATCAAACAAGGCCAAGCCCGTTCCTACGCCCACAGTCGTCCACTCAAGATCAAAAAGTGTGGACAACTCTCAAATGACGGTGGTCACTTTGCCAGGACATGGGCATCAGAATTCGACCCTCTCGTACTCTTCCATGGAGTCGGATTTCATGGCCTCTTATATACCCACTCAGGCCGATGTATGTTGCTAAATAAATGCTCTTAAAGAAGAGGGATTAATGAGAATTTTACTTTTTTTTCAGGAAAAGATTCTGGAAGTTAGCTGTAGCATGGGAAAAGGAGACAAACGTTTTGGATTTTCCGTGATTGGAGGTCGGGATGAAGGATTTCCATCATGTATTGATGAAATAACTCCAGGTTAGTAAAAAAAAAAAGCTTTTATCGGTAATATTATATTTTTATTAGGACATCCGATATGGTATAAAAAGGTTGTCGCAATTAAGCAATTCTTCAAACTTCAAACCCACATCCTCAAAATCCACAAAGTATCTAATTCAATGCTCTCTTTTACTTTATCACTTTCCACTTATCCAACTCATTCAAGAAATCATTCCCCATATTTTTGGTGGTCTGCCCCATTCTTTCACCAATAGATAAGAGTCAGTTGAGGCTGAGACAGGAACAACTTTCTCCCCTCCTTCTTCTAACGTGACAAAGAAGATAATGTCGTCTTGGGACTTTGTTATTATGGTAATTTACCCATACCATCACAATCATATAGGGATATGATGAGGCTATAGCTAAAATTATGCTGTCTCTGCGGTTTTAAGGTATATCTCCCCCCATTCAAAGTCAAGGGTCTATACCAGATCTACTTATATGCATAGGCTTCAAAGCCTTCTCATTAATGTCTCCTGTTTCTTGAGACATTGCAAGTGTAGATGTAAGTGCTAAGGTAGGGAAAGTGAGTTTTAAGCACTCCCTTAGGTATATCTGCTCCATGGGCCAGCTTTCACTCCATTTCAGTCAAATCCAAGGTTTGAAACTAGCTATGTAAACTGAAGTCTGGGCCTGGATTGTGAAAAGTTTTTATGTCAAAAGTTTTGGGCTTAGAGCACAATTAGTTATAAGGAGAGGACACCCTGTAGCTTAAAGGGAAACCGATACATGTTAAAAAGCATGCAAAAAGTGGATGATTGGAAATTTTATCTTCAAAGTTTTGGATTACACTCCATTATCCATGAGATTTTGGCCTTTTCCACTTGATCTGCAACAATCTCATTAAATGAGGGAAATGGTTTGGAAATAAAATGTTGGTAGTCTAATTAAAATCAAAAGATTAGAATTTGATCTTGATCCTTTTATTATCTTGTGTACATTTAATTATTTTGGCATCATGTGCATATATTTATGACCCCAATTTTTTCCCACAGGTAACTTTTTTGGCTTTCTTTATTGATTTTGGCCGGGCTCCCAATCTCCTTGTTGGGCTGCTTCACCTTCTTCTCAAAGTATCCAAAATTTGGTTCAGTTTTTGTGTTAGTTCTTGCACGAAATTTCTCTCGGTCTGGTTGTTCTTTTCATCAAGAGGAGAAAGTTTACCTAGTGGTTAGTGAGAGGAAAGGCATTAGTTGGAGATTTACTCACGGCAAAAGCAGATAGGTAAATAAAATGGGACCACGAGCAAGCAAAATTAAAATTTACTTCTCATCCAGCTCGTATATGGCTAAAGTTATTTGCCTCCTCCCAAAAGAAGCCATATTATGTATGATCTTTATTCGAGTCTCTCAAACAGGCAACGAACCGGAAAAAGTATTTCCTTTAAACAATACTTGTCACTTAAAGGCTTAAAGCGCTACAGAGTTTTTGATCCTTTGAGAATAATAAGCATAAAATAAATAATTTAGGCCGTAATTAATTTAGTCTTAACCCCAGCTTCCGTTTCCTTGCTCAATAAAAAGTGCGGAAGGGAGTTGACTTGTTGGAGGAAGTGGGAAGGAATTAAATAAATTTCTTGAATTCCTATTTACCGTAGAAAGGAGGGAGAAAGGAGTAATTTAAATCCTATCCAAAAGACTCAATTTCTTTCACCCTCAATCCCTCTGTCAATAAAACATTTTGACATGGTGAAAGCTGGAGCCTCCAGCTTGGAAATTCTTTCACAAGTTAGATTGTAAAAGCAAATGCAATGGAGGAGAAAGTGAAGCATGTGAAAGTGTGGAAATCAATGTATTGTGGTTTCCTTTGGTATTTTTGGTTTGATTTTTACTTTCTCCCAGCTATTTAAGGGTCGTCCACACCGAGCAGCCTTCAATCTTGAGGTCTGGGTAAACAACGTTTGTTGCGGCACATTCCGTACGCCCTTCATTGTATGCTGTTTGTTGATTCAATCAGTCATGGAGTTGATATGAGGCAAAGTTTTGAAGAGTGAGAGTACACAATTTTACGCCCAACTTTCTCTCTTTTATTAGGAGGAGAGAAAAGTTTTCTTGGAATGGATTCATCTTCACTTTAAAATAAAAGCTCTTAGGCTATACTATAAAAGTAAAAGTATTTAGGGCACTATATTAGTTAAATGTATCTTTGATGCTTTCTCCATCAAACATCAGAGAGATGTCTTTTACGGGGGCATTTTGTTCATAATGTAACTTTTGAGGAAAAGTAAAGTTTGAAAGAGTAGAGCCTAGGTACAGAAGAAGAGAAAGTCAAAGTCCGTATGGCCACTATTTTGTATGATGTATAGAGGAAAGGCCGGTATTAAAAGGCTCATTAAAAGTTGAGGTTTAGGGACATTAGACATGTTCTCTCTCACGTATTATTTCCTTTGGCAGTAAATGGAGTCATTGATCACACTTGTGCTCCTAATTTCACCTCTTTAAAGCATCCTCAGCTTTGATCTCTAATGGATCCTACTCCAGCCTTCAATTCAACTCATAATGTAATGTCCCATATATAAAGAGAGAGAGAGAGAGTGGCCACTTCTTTAGAAATTCCAATTCCCAGGGCCTTTTACTCCAACTAAATATAGTTACTTCTTTTGAAATAATGCAATTTAAGAAACACCTTAGTGCTTTCAGGAAATCGTAACTTTTTCTTTTAATTTCCGTTTTCCCTGGAAGGCCAGTAAGTAACCTAAATTTAGAACTCCAATAATCCCACAATATTAAAAAGTGTCATTGCCATGTCAGCAAACTGTAAGAAAGGATGTCAACTTTTGAGTTCATGACATGTCTTCCTTGTCACCCTGCACATTCAGTTATTTCGTGAAAATCCAATTCCAACTTTTGAGAGTTGAAGAAAAAGTGAAAGTTGATGGGATCAGTGTAATCGCAAATAGTTGCTTCACATAAATATTCCTTTATACTGATATTATTATTGGCTTTTGCATATTTGTCCAAATGCCGTTTTCTCATGTTGTTGCCTCCTTCTGCTGTTGCAATATTAAAGAATTGTATGACATTCAAAGGACAACAACTCAACTTAAACTTTACTTTCTCCTCAATGATGATGCTCAGGGAAATGGGAAAGTTGAAATGGGCTGAACTGAAACTTGTCTCAAAATGACATTTTATCATATTTAAGATACATTTTATCCTCACCCTGTACATCATCAGCCTTTCTCCTCTTACAAATTACATCTAACCCCATGCATATTTTAGTGTCAGAAATGATTGAGGAACAAGCAAGGTCCTTTTATATAATATAGACATATTCAGGGTGTTGCAAAAAAAAATTCCATCACTCACTCACTCATTGTCAACGAAAGAGAAAACAAAAGGACGACAGGCATCTGTTTATTTTTTCTAAATCACAAGCATTTCCCCAATTTTAGTTTTATTGCGACAGAACAGTAAAAGAAGTGGGATTAGATGGCTACAGCACTACTGGGAAATGTTGCAGATGAGATTACACCACAAACGAAACGTATATATAAAAAACGGCCACCTGACGCACTCTCATCTGTCACAACTAATTTGTCCAACTTTTTGGCCAAGCAAAGTCTAAACCTCCAACAAATAAATTAAAGGGAAATTGCCCCCGGCTTTTAATAACTCTTGTTTAAACTCCGGATATTTAATCACTCCATTGTGTGGCCAGAGCAAATAGTTACTCTGTGCTGTTAAAATAGTTTTGCTACGTGGTGATCCTAATCCTGGGAAAATGATATGTCGTCACGTAGCGGTCAATCAGCTCTTGTTGTCCTCCCGTCAATCTACGTGACGTTAAATTAAGTTTAAGTGACAGCCGCTTAATGTAATGCTTAAAATGCAGATTATTTGTGGAGAATTTTGCATTAAACGGAAGTATTATTAATGTTTTATTCCGGGCTCATCATCATCAATCATGTTGTCCATTGAAGGAATTCCACTTTCCATCTGAAATTGACTCCACACGAAATTCCTTTTGAGGAGAAAGTTCACTAGACCACAATACAAAGCAGGAGTCAGTAGTCAGCGCATTTTCTTGGCTGGGACTGAATTTTGTCGCAGATGGTGGCGAATTTAACTCAAGTCACTTCAACCCCACTCTTTTGCGGTTTGGTTAGCTTGTGTTGAAGAGAGGGCAAAATTGTTACATTTCCATGTTTAAGAAAGTTGGTTTTTGTGGTACAGGGTGTGGTAAAAAATTTAAAATGAAAATGACAGTAGAAAGAGAGAGAGAGAGCTTTCTTTCCTCTGCATTTGTACCTGTCAGCAGCCAGTAGATTGAGTGAGTAAAAAAGAGTTTTGTAGCTGCGGTGGAAAGAATACTTTTTCATCTGAACAAACGAAGCTGGACTCCTCAATCATCTTTATCGCGCGGAGGGAAAGGGATTTATTTGGGCCACCCTGTAGTACTTTGGTTAACCCGCATTTACACTTTCGGCATTGTTCTTCCTTTTCGTTATATTTGTACAAAAGAGCCATTTATCAGGCCCACACGTGGAGAGTTAAAATTGGGCGGAGGATAAAGCATCATTACTATACACCAGTGTCATTTCTTCCCACTCCCAGAAATCAGGGAAAGTTAGGCTCCTTTTGATTTGTAACTTGAAAAGAAAGAACTCACGTCCCCAGCATCTGAATAGAATTAGGACTGATTGGAACCAATTTAGAGATATTTGATCCCTTTCAAAAAGGCTATATGTATAGATATAATTGTAATTATCTTGCCCCAATAGAGATAATTTAAGTTATACAGGGTGTGTAGTTAAACGGATCAAATTGAATGCAAAGGTGGTCGCACGTGCTAATGGCCATGTGTGAGTTGGAATCAGAAGAATTTAGCTACATCAATCAATTCCCTGTCGTTGGCCTCTGTTACCAAATAAAAGAAAGTAATGGGAGAGATCACTTTTATTTGTTCTTCACTGTAAACGAGAATTTCAAATACCTTACTTACTCTTTCTCCTTTTCCCTAACCAAACAAAGTAAAGAAAGGGCTAAGACCTTGTAAATATATCACTCAACTCAACTTTCCCTTCAAAGAGCAAGAGTAAAAGTCAGAAAGTAAAAGTTGAGTTATGCAGCCGTAGATGAATTAAAAGGCTCAAAAAGATAAATAAAAAATGTGAGGAGTCATTAAGCAAAGTGAAATTTAATTAGAGAGGAAAATGTTCCCCTCTCTACCTTTCTTCTGGAGACAAATTCTTGTAAAAGTAGTTCACTGATGCTGCTTCTTCTAACATTTGTTGAATCTTTGAAATGGGAATAAAGACACCCGGAGAAAGTAAGTTCCAATGCATTGTTGGCTGCTGCTGGAGCTATCGATCAGAAAGTATTTCCAACTGTTGTACGAAGTTAACATTGTATTTGCCCCTTTATCAGTCAACTCAACCCTTCCGTCCGCCGCGCCCCGATATGGACCGACGTCCCCAGCATCAGCATCCATAATATAGCTACACACATACTTGACTTTTTGGACCATCCGTAGATTTAGGAGGAGGGAGAAAGGGTTGGGGGTAAATCTTGCAAGATCCCTCCAAAGCATAGATTGAGGGCAGGAGGCTGCAAAGGATGGTGAAACATCCAACGTTGGAAGCTTTTGTATTCTCCAGGCCTCGTACTCTTACTCTGCCGGCCTAGTTACTTTCTCCATTTAGTCCCATCCTGTCAGCCAAGGCAAGAGCAACTTCTTCTCACAGCCTCAGCCTCAAATCTCACTTTTCCCCATCAACATTACTTTCTCTTTGTGGGCCAGAGACGATGTAAAAAGTAGGGCTAAAATATGTCACTGATAGCTCCACCCACACCCCCACTTTTTACGAGTGAAGTTAATTTTTCAAACACGTGGGTGTTTTTTACGGCTGCAATTCTTGGGATTTGTGTGAGTATCATTTTCATACTCACCGTTTGCAGTTGTCGACATTTTTGCCTCCATTATAGTTGTGATCCTTTGGATGAGGACTTGGAATCTGCAGAGTCTCAGAATTGGCAGGTTGGGAAAGAAAAGATTAATTACGTCCATACTCTCAATGAGGGCAAGATGAGGATCAATTGTTTGAGTGAAAGTGGTTAAATGGAAGTTGTTGGACCAACGTTTAGCCGGTTGTTGAGCGAGGAACTTGTTGAAATATTTATAATTTCTTTGCCGGAAATCGAGATCCATTGATCTATTCATCTCAACCCAAAACAGCCCCATTTCTCTTTGTGCAGCTCATCATTTAAGCATCTGCTGTTGAGTAGATGGATGCACAACTTGAAACTTTTAAACGTGATTTGAGGAAAGCTTTTGGAGAAATAAAATTGAATTTTTACATGCAGACTTTGCAAAGTGACAGCTAAAGTGGACTCTTAAAAAAGTTTTTTTTACTCTGAAATAAATGCTTTTAATGCTCTGCTGAATTTCAACGAATTACTTTAGAACAGGTGAAAGCCATGCAGATGCTGTTCCATGAATTGTAACAAAGTGTAACCAAATTAAAATAACTTTCCACGAAAGTTTAGAGTTTTGTCATGTCCATGAGTGTCATAACTGAGTTGGTGACACTTTGCTGTTGGTGAGCTTTAGCTGGGTCAAAGGTCACACTAACCAGGGCTAACAATTGAGGGCAGACTGGTGGGCAAGTCTGCTGGGCTTTGACGGAGTTTTCACCCTGGACCCGTGTTATGTATTCGAGTTGCTGGACTTGACCCTTCTGAAACCTTCGAATATGGTTGATTTGGGCGGCTATGTTATCATTATTGTGGAAACAAAGGATAAGAAGATCAAGCTTTATGGTATGTCATCAAACCAACAAACATTTATAATGCAAGAAAACCAACAAACTTCCCCTTCTCATCATTTATTTATCCCTTTCTTATGTACATACATTTTGAACCAGAGAAATAAACGCACGCATGCTTAAGGATACAATTTAAAAGATTTTTCAATGAAGCCTTGAACATGCCAAATAGTTATCAATTACAAGGCCTTCTCCCCTAGTAATACCAAATCTAAATCTCCTTTGCTAATTGAATTTACCACCGTAGTGGGTTACTTTACCCATAATTTAGAGCTTTCTCTCGGGCTAACTAAACTAACTTTGTTCAAAATTCACCAACTTTACTTTACTTTTGACTGCTGCTGCTGCCTCTGCCTCAAGACCAGATTTGCATTAGTGAGACTTAACCCTAATCACAACACTAGATATAGAAGCATATACATATAATGATCTTGTCCCTTTCTCTTGATTGATTCAGCCAAAGCTAAAGCTTAGCTAAACTGGACTGTAGAGTGAAAGTGACAGAAATTTACAAATCCCCAGAGATGAGATTGGACCAAATTGGTTTCTATTTGCTGGTGGACAGGAGCTAAAGGCAATTTGTTTTATTTGCCTGTCTTACCTTTCTCCATTTATATATTTGGCTTGTCTGTCCTTCGGCCCCTTGAGTCTTGAGTGATGTCCATTTTACATGCATTTTCACCACTTTCCCTTTTTTAGAGGGAGAGGAGAAAACGCTGAATTGACTTTGACTTTGAGATATAAAATAAATTGCCGGATTTAAGCCTCAATAATATGATAATCTTTGATTTTCATTTCCACGCGTAAGAGGGAAAAGGAACACTTAAAAATTTTAAGCTGAAGCCAGCCACTTTTTGTTATTCTCCTCTTTTCTTTTCACAATGTGCTGGAAGTGAAAAGTTTGGGCTTTGTGCTGAGCCCACTTTTTGAGGTATATTATGCAAAGTCAACCATCAAACAGCGTCGTATGAATATGATTATTATTCCTTTATTCCTCAAAATTCCTCTCTAGGGTTTTTGATGGGATAGAAAGTATTAGGGAGATTGAAGGTGGTTAAAAGAGTGCAGGGTGTGCATAAAAAATTTGTCACATTAAAATTATTATTTCAGCCCCAATAAGATATTAATGGTTTGATCAGTTAATATTACCATATAGCTATTAAAAGTCGAAATTTTGATGAAATACGTATGAGAAATGTGTATTCTCAGCGGAACTAATGAAACTGCGACCTTTCTCTTGCATTTCCCTTCCTTTCTCAACAAGTGCTTGAGTTCTAATGACAATTGATACATTGTTGCGGCTGATTTGAGACACAGTTTTTCAAACATGGGGCAAATCATGACCATGCTAAAGTCAGTAATCAAAGCCGGCAGTGGCAACGATTTGTGGAACATTATGAAGACGCAGTTGAGGCAAATGTGGACGCTTAGAATCAGAATTTGACAAAGTGGCCAAACCATTGAAGAGCAGCATTGGGTGTGAAGGATGTTTAGAATTTTGAGTCTTCTGTATTCTGACACCAGTTGTGGCGACCTGTTAAAATTTGCAATCAGTTGTTCCAGTCTTATGCTTGTGGTGAGGACATAACTGGAAAGCAAGATTGCAAAAATTGTGGTGAAAATTGTGTTGGAATATGCAATCAGGGTTTCGCAGGCTGCAAAGAAAAGTGTTCCTGGTAGCGAGTCGTAAATTTTAGAGGGAATGAGGCTAGAACTCCAATATCTTGAGCTGTGGCGACTTTGGAGATATATTTGTAGTGGTCCTGCCACGGGATGGACAATCATTGTTAGTACGGCCAATATTACGAGACAATTGTATGATGTTGTTCTCCGTATCTTGTTTTCTGTTTGAAACAATTGTTTTAATTTGATATTTGACAAAAGTTTACAAATTCATTATACAACATGCGAGCTACATTTTGTGAACGAATTGTTCGTCTGACTTTCACCACAATAGCTTTTGAACAAGGCATTGAATGAAACTTTCATAATGTCAATTAGGTCGCTTTTGAAAATACGAAAAATATCATTTTTGGAGTCTCACTCAGACGAAAATTTTAAGTCCAATCCAGAAATGCATCTTTCGGCATGTCTGAGATATAAACGTGACCAAAAATGGCCAGAAAGTTCTTTTGAAAAAGCAGTCTCATTTGAAAGATAACTTCAAAGAAAGTTAAATTATGACCTCAGAACAAGATCAAAGGTAAAAAAATGTCAAGTTGTCAATTAGCCCAGCTTTATTGAGCAAATTACTCTTCAATATATTTCATATACTAAAGAGCTTATTATGTATATCTGTATATAAGTCCATACTAACCAGGTGCATTTTCAACTCTCAAAAAATGTCGAGTGAATCCAGCGTAGATTTCTCTATTGTACAGAACATCCCAGCTTCCGATTGTTATCACTCCCCTCGAAATCAATTCCATCCAATGCAGTAATTTTTCAGAGGCCGAACCGCATCTATAATCATTTGAGGAAAGTGCGACAATGTGAGACAGCGAGTCCAAACTTGATAGCGTAATTATGAGGTACATGAAACCAATCTTTTTGGAGCATTTTTCCCTCTCAATTTCCCTCTTAGCAGATAGACTGAAGGGCAATGAGCTCATACAACATCCAATTTTTACCCCAAGATTTAGGAAAACCTTCCAGTCTACGTTTAAAGAATGTAGAACTTTTGTGAAGGATTCCAAAAGGAAATTGTAGATGTTTGAAATTTTTAACATTTTAATTTGTAAACTGTTCGTTTGAAATGCTAAAGCAATACAGGGAAAAATTCTTTGAAAAAGAATACAAAGGTAAAAGTTATTAGCAAATTTTATTAATATTTTTTTGGTTGTTTATGTAAACCCGATATTAAAATAATAGCCCTATCTATATAAGTTTATACTGGTTTATACCACATCATAATTTAATTTGGCAATCAAAAGCCTACACAAATTCAATTACAGGCATTAACACACATTGAAGTTTCTGCTTACATACATAGATCCAGTATTATGATAAATACACCATATTACTTGTATCATACGATATCGGTTGTAAAACACGAAACAAACCAAATGTCATATTTAATTGTGGGTTTATTTATTTAATTTTCTTGGTTTCCCAAAATTAGCAGTATTTGATCCGTAAGATAAGGTGGTTAAATGTCAATAATTTTTACTAAAATAGCTTTTTTCAAAGTATGAATCCCCATTATGGAACTTATAACCATTGATTTCGCAATCCTCTTATTTAAATAAGCTTATTCTAAACGGGTATTTAAATTTTGGTGAAAGCACATTTACAAATCTAAGTACGGAAAAACATGCAGCTTTAAAAAAAAGATTTTCAGACCAAAAAGATCAAAATTTAAACCACACTACAAGCAGGGAATTAACAAAGGAAAAACTATTTTCAACACACAATTGAACATGAAAATCGAATAGTTGAATAATTACAATGATCGAGAAGCATTCGGAACGAAATATATACATTAAAAATCCTTGTGTTTATGATATTTTTTGAAATTATAAATGCCGAGATAGATGTGCAAAAGCTGTCTTAATAAAAGTTTAATTATCTCAATTTACCCACAAACATCTTGTTTTAACTTGGTTACTTCACATTCTGAGAAAAATGTCGATTTTTCAAAAAATATTCCCATTGGCACACCGGAATTCACCGGATAGATGGAAGAATGAGAAGGCGTATAGTTGTTATAACATTAACTCCTACGATGAAATTAAAGAGAGGAAATACTAATATTATCTTTCGAGGAAAAGATTCGAGACATGATTATAATTAACGGATATTAATTACTCAGCGGGCTCATGCTCAATTCTTAGAAATTATGGAATAAATGTCATTTCCAATTTTTCAACACCTGTCAACATCCTGCTGCTAACACAACCCTCCAAATTAGTTCCAACCAGTAAATTGACTTTTCTGCGTATGAGCTAATAATGCGACGGTGGGAAAGTGAGACGAATATAAGATTTAGTTCGACTTGTTTTCTTGGGCTCCAATTTCCCCGGAAAGATATTGAACAAGATTTGGCCAGCCTCTTACTTCAATTACCAATATTAATTACCAGACTCTGTTTTGGAAATGTTGAGATGTTATGTCATTGATATCCCTTGTTATCTTGAAAATTGCTAACTGCATGAGGTGAAAGCAGAATGACTGACGCACATTCTAACATATATTGTTTTGAGACAAATCAAAAGTATATTTATTTGCTAACCATCACAAATTCAATCAATTTAAATGTTTATTTTCTACCTTGTTGAGAAACTAGACAAAACAATAAAGATACTGGTTGAATATTTGATAGATTCTCAACTTTCTCCACGCACTTTACATAATGCTCATGTTTGTTTTGAATTGTATAACAAGTAATGGTTGTAAACTAATCCAATTTCCCATAAGATACACATGAACCTTGTCTTTATATTTAGTTATTTCTATTTATTTATTGGATAACACAAAACTCATATCTTCAATAAAATTAGATACGAGGTTAAGTAGAGAAAACATGGAATCAATTTACTTGTGGATCAAACAATGAAACACAAGTAAATTGATCACCAGACCAAATTGAAATTTGCCAAAACAAGATTATTCCAAAGTTTCCTTACCTTCCTTTGATCTCTGATGCGTTTATTTGATCTATACTTTCATCACCCTGCACACACAAACATTTATTACATACTGTTGTGTATTCAGGAAGTATCCAGTTCACGCTTCCACAAGCACAAAATAATTTCATTTTGTTGCATTTGTTCTCTGATCTTTCCCAGCAGAGATGTAAACCTTTTTAATTATTGAGGTACACTTTTACTTTGTGTGTGAGACTAAGCTGCTTATTTCTTTTACTGTGGATCATAAGTCCTCATTCATAATTTAATCATCCTTTGACTCTTTTTATTAACACGCTTTTCAAAGGGAAGCCAAGTGAAAGTAATTTTCCTTTGGTTGGATTTTAATTTAGCCAAATATCAATTTGGAAGATAACAAATGATTTGTTGTAGGTGTGGTGGTAAGTAATTTATTTATGAAGTAAGATAAGGGAGGGAGGGAGATGTTCATTTATCAAAGGAGAAAGTCCTGATAGCAATCACCTGTGTACCATCCATCCCATTATTCCCTTCCCTACCTGCTCATCTACAATTTACAAATCATTTGCTGACTAACTGCCTATGAAAGCTAGCTTTGGGAACACCTTTTATGCAAATGTGGGTAAATACCACCCATGGCTTGTGGCATATTTTATAAATTATATTTCCCGAAATACTAATAAGTGGAGCAGCCATTTATTAAAATGCAGCCAACCAACAACACTTTTGTACTTTTGGCCTTTGTTTGGTGTGAAACAAGATTTTGTTTTGGGTGATATTGCTTCATATTTTACACTCTGCGGGGCTTCTGCTGCGGTTGTAATAATTGTGCTGGATGATCATCCAGCTTCCCTTAAGTATTCGCTAATGGCCAAAATTTAGTGTTATGAAAAGCCGGAATTGGAGGGAAGGAGGAGAGGACACCCATTGCCCTTCCCATCCTATATGAGGTGGCCCCAAAGATATTAAAATACCCCAGACCCTGTATGCATTGCATTACATTGCACAACCACAAGGCCAACTTAATTTCCCCTTACGTTCACCACCTCCAGGATTTATTAGTCTCTGAAGGAAAGTAAAAGGCGAGCTCAGTGGAGCAATTTGTAGTAAAACTTGAAGCATTAAATCCGTCTAGCCAATTATCACAATGCATGCCAAATAAGGCAATTAAAATATTTTTATATTTGCTACCCATCTCTCATTTCTCATGTATGTTATGTGTGGAATTTAACTCGAGCTAGTGCAATAAACTTTCTCTGCTGGAAACGTGACGGAGCTGGGACCGCAAATGTAAATGTGCTACGTGGAACTGGTCACAGTCCGTGAAAGTGAGTGATCAAGTGTTGGAGGATTAGACACAAGTTTAGTTTTTAACAGCAGCAGTCCACTTACAACATTCCTGGACCCAAATTATGCTGGATTTGGATTTTAGTCTGCTCGTGTGTGTAAAAGTAGTAGACACTCAAACTTTCTCTGCCTTGGTCAACAGGGTTTAGTTGGAGAGAGCACTCTGTATAGTCAAAATCCCCGGAATGAGAAAGAGATAAAGTATTCAGCATTGTAGTACAAATGAATTTAGAGTTGGATGGGATAGCCCCACTTTGAGACTTCTTTAGTCTTCCCAGTTTAGTACATTCCATCTCTTTCTGTCAATAGAACTACTCTCTTTCTATTTATTTGGAGCCGCTGCAAATGCTCCAGCCTTTGGCTTCTCTGTTGTACATATTTAGGCAGACTGGCCTAAGCTAAGCTTCAGACCTTATTATTATTCCGGAAAGGGAATTAGTGTTGAATGCCCTCCACTCCTTCTTAGATTCTATCCACTTTCACCATGTTTTTCTAGAATATCTTATATCGGATAATAGTTTTATTTCAAATGGAATTATCCTCTGATGAAATGGAATTGAAAACGGGGCACAGAATATCTAAATAATATTTATGTAAAATAAAAAGATCAGTTTGACGTCAACTCTGCGGGTTAGAGTATGCCAAGAAATATATATCGTTTATTTTTCACTTGTACATATTTCACCACTTTCTCCCACTTCATTTCCTAAGTGAAATTCTAAACCTGACTACTTTCCACGACCTGATCCCATATTTAGTTCCCTTCCGGGAACAGGTTGTTGAGTTTACCCATCTGTTTACAATATACAACAACGTTATGTTGGTTGTGTAGGGAAAACACAAAAGGAAATGGGAGCTATCTAATTTCAGCTCAAGCTTAATCCTGGAGCGTCTACGTGTGAGATGAATAACTGGGTCAGCCTTTTACCAAGATTGTTGTTCTCCTCTGACATCCTAATGGGAGATGACTGACATGACATCCAAACAATACCTTTCATTGTTTATTAAGACCAACCCAGAAAACAAGTCAATTCCGCATATTTTAGCCCAACCAAGTGGAAAATGGGATTTTGCTAATTACAAACAAAGCAAAAAAAAATGTTGGATTTATTATGTATCCTTCTTGGATGGAATCGTTGGAGCGGCAAAGAACCCGGTCACGGGCAGATAAACTCGACACAAAGACACATTTTATTCCCGGTTTGTTAAACATAACCCAGTTTAAAGTTGGGCTTTGTCCGAAGAAAATTGTTCATTGGCCCCTGAAGTTGAACTGTTGCACGGTTTAGCATTATTAATGCGAATAGATCATTATCTGGGAGCGGAGTCTCCATTTAGCATTCCAAGCTCATTAGATTATGTAACTAAAAGTTTTGCGTCCAAAGTTCAAAATCTTGTTAGCAAGTTGGAGGAAATAAAAGTAAAACTGGATCAATCTTTTACTCTGCTCCTCGTGTTCTTTCAATTCATTAAAAGCCAGGATATAAATGGACTAGCGGAGGCATAACTTTCTCCATTTCATTAAACTTTCCCCGTTACGTACTATTCATCTGCACCCACTTTTATGGACTTGTAATTACGTCTTTAGTTTAGTTGGAGCCACGAGATTTTTTTTTATACTAAAGAAAGATATGTCTCAAAAATATTTACCCCGAGGTATAAATATTTTTGAGATACATGTTAAAATGACCCATGGTGTATATTTCTATATAATTTGGGAGTTAATTACCCAAAATTTGGGTAATTTTAAACAAAATTTCTTTGTTTAATGAAATTTCAGGAAATTTCTCCGAGCTCCTATCACCTTCCGAAAGTCCGGAAATTTCAGGAAGTATCAATAATTCACAAAGTGGTTCAGAAGGAGGTAAATTTTGTGTGGAATTATGATGAAAGGCGACACTCGATATTTTATTTCTGTAGCTAATACAGAAAGTTCTAGTTTGTGTTTGTTTGCTCCTCTTTCTCTCTCTCTCTGATCTTTCCTTTGGCTTGTGCAAAGTTCCCTTAATTTCACCTCACTTTTACTTTCTCCGCTTTCTATATGTACTCTGAGGAGTGGTGTGTTGCTGAATGAGGAGTGAAAGTAAAAGTTGCAAACTTTGAGTTTCCTCTCTTTCTATGAAATAATTAAGCTAATGAATTGAGTATTATTTAAGATATAATAAAGTTATTAACCCAAGAGCCTGTGCTTGATAGCCATTGAGGGATTAATGGTGAAAGGATCCAATAATTGAGTTAGTTAGTGTCTAAAAACCCAGAATGTTTTCATGTATTTTCGGTGTTGTGTGTTGTACTTACGCTAAAGTCACCTGAATGTTTTAAGTTTTAAGCTTTTGAAGGCGCAATGCAGTTGCTGCATGACATCCTTTGGGTTTTGCTATTGAGTGGTTTCGTTGGTGAAAGTTGGGTGTGAAAAGTGTACAGGGTGGCTCGTCATTGCATGCAAAAGGAATGCAACATTTGTATATATTTTTCCACCCTGGCCATTAACCGCAATTCTTTATATACTTATACCTGGAGCAAGTCAGTTTAGTTTATGGATTGAACTGAGGTGTGGGACGATTTGCAATCTACATAAAAAATCAGGGGGAGCAGCCCCAAGGGGAAACTTTCTCCCACTTTCTCCATTTTTGCACAGATTTCGTTTGAATTCTGAATTTTTTTCCTTGTAAAACCACAAAGTCTTTAGTCATTGTCAGCTCCAGGAAGGATTAACCATTGCACTTTTGTCCCGGATAAAAATGAGATATGAAAATGAGATTTTGAGATTCTCCCACAGTCCAAAGAGTTACAGTTTATTAGATCCATAATTTCCTACAACATCTTGTCAGTTATGGCTCTATACCTTTGGTGAAAGTGGGGAAAGGAAGGATGTCATATTGTCTGTTGTAGAGATTTTGAATATTCGTGAAAAGAAGAATTTTTATTTTATGTGTCCCATCGTAATAAAGATGAGGAAGAAGATGGGATGCCAATTATTATTAGAATGAAACTGAGAGTAACATTATTTTTCAGGATCACCAGCAGACAAAGCGGATCTGGAGGTTGGTGATGAGATTCTGGAAGTGAACGGACGCTCGTTGGAAGATGCGACCCACACTGAAGTTATCTCGCATATTCATCAGGTATGAATATAACTTTTAATGCTTTCCACTTGCATTTGCTTTAAATTTTGGAATTATTATTACAGTGTATAAGATCCAGGACAATATGTCTTCGCGTAAAAAGAAGAACTGGGAATAAACTAGGTGAGTGGATTTTTTACGGGTTTTAGACAGATTCTCAAAGTTACGGCATGCACATGACCAATAATAATATGTATAAAACTTTTATGCATGTACTATATGCAATAGCTCGGAAAATCAGCTAAAAAGTAATAACATGTCTCACCTTGAACAACATTTTTCGGCACTTTATAAAAGTGAAAGTGACGCTATAATTTCCTTTACACGCACAGACCAAAATGGTATATAAATACATGGCTCATAAATCATTTTTCCATTCGAGTGACAAATTTCATTAAATAATTGTTTTGCCATTATGGCTCACAACACATGTCAAAAATGCATTACATCTTAAGTGGAGTCCCGACATTTTTGTAAATTCCTCCTCCTGCTGTTTTCCTTCACTTTTGTCGCCTTTCTTCTTTCTTTTTGGCTCGTTTCTTGTTTCGGGCCGAAGAAAGAAATAAAATATTTTTGCTACTTGCTACCCAAACTGTGGGAATAAGCAGAGACACTAATGGTTTGGGCAGATGGAGATTTCCCAACTGGCTCCTGTTTGTCACATATTCTGGATAATTTTGAGTCCCTTCTACCCATGGGTGTAATTTACATTCATTTCAGGGATTTGTCTGCCATCCAAACCTGAGTTGACTTTTAAGATATAAATGAGCAGAATATTTTACACGTCATTGGCCAAAGGGAAAGCCCAGACAATGATAAAATGAGCCAAGCTTATGCATATGAACAATAATTAAGGTGAAAGGCATTTCATTTTCAACTTGCATGCAAAGATTACATACTTTAACGCAACGCCAGGTGTTTGGTTCTGTAGTGTAATTTGTTATTTCAGAAGGATTTTGGGATTTGGAGTGTTTAAGAAAAAAAAGGTCTGGTTTCTTGATTAGAAACAGGAGAAAGTTGGTTTAAGAGTTTCAAAGTTGAAGCCTTTGCTTTGCATGCATGCAACCACTTTCTCTGTGAGTTCGGAGTTGAGTTGGTTGAGAGCAGCAGAAGAAGACGAGACTTTGCAGTTGCTGGCAGCGGATCATAGATCGAACAACGGTCTCCGATCCCAACAGACAAAACTCAACAAAGAAACGCTCCATGCAAATGCCATTGTTTTCTGGCTTAACTTTTTAATTTTTTCAACAAATATAAGTATCCACTTTCTCTCTCTCTTAAAGCCGTCTCAAAAGTTGTAAAAATTAAGTAGGTGTTGTTAAAAGATCCATGAAATCTCATCTTTTATTGTAGCCGAATGCACAATGGATTATTGCGTAACACTTTAACTGTTTAGCATTGTTCCCACTTCTAAATAAATAGTAAACAGATTATCCATGCATAAAATTATCCCTGCCACCATCACTTAAACTAACACTGCATAAAATTCCAGGGCTAATAAGTAGCATTGCAAAATGGCATTTCCTAATCCACGTAAATATTTATAGTGTTTGCTTTGCACTATATATAAATAATTTCATATTCTTCCTCCAGCAACGTTTTTTAGCTTAAAAAGCATCAGTAGTCTAATGATGTTAAGCGGGAGAGGGCTGGGGAGCATTAACTTAATGGTTTAGCAACAATCCCGTGGAAATTAGAGGTGAGACAAAGGGAAAAGGTAGGAGTTTGTTGGGGGAGCAGGTGGAATGTTGAATGTTGTCGAGGGACTACGCAAACCAACAATCCAAGTACAAACTAAACCCAAGCGTTGAAGAAAAAAACTTACAAGTCCAAGCACAAAATGACTTACGCCTGATTTACCTTTCCATTTGTGAGCATTTTTTGTCCTCCCCGTATGAGACTGTGATTAAAGGAAGATTATATTATATGAGAGAGAAGTCTGAAGTCCCATTGTTGGCCAAAGTTCATTATGACCCATAGAAAGAAAAATACTACACACCTGTAATATTTTTTGACTTCTTCTTCTTCTTACTCACCTGCATGATATTCAAAATCCCAAACGGGTTTCTCCACTATTAGTTTGTGTTTGGATGGAATTTCAATTGGGAACCCGAGGCTTCATTGTTGAGCTGAGATTTAGGGAGAGTTACGTCTAATAATGCAATGCAATGCGTTGGATATCTACCTCAGTTACCTGTGCCACAAAACCTACCTGTGTATAATATAAACTCATGCTTTAGTTTTTAGTTCCCCTGCAGTCATAGCTTTATAGTCACGGAGTAGTGACACAACACTGGATCCCACTTTTTACAAAATTAACCCAATCGTAAAATATATTGCACTTTGTAAGTGCATTGTATCACATTTCATAACTAACTCGTGTCTGTAAAAAAAAGTGCATTGTTTGTACATTTTTGTGGTTGAACTGACTCCAGGAATGGCCTACATTTGGATGGAACCAAAGTGAAATTTGACGCAAATATTCCATTTTTACGTCTGTGTTTATGTTCTGATGTAAACTGACACACCTTACAAATAAGAAGAGAGAGAGAGGTGTTAAAATAAAGATTGATTTGAGCTGCAAAAGTCCCACGTGTGGCTTAGCCAAAATATTCTGTTTAATTGTTTAACTAATTTGCTCAACTGGGTTAGCTTAGCTTAACATTTCAATTGTTTACTGAGGAAAAACAAATAGAATTTTAGACTAGAGGGATTTTATTTTATTTTATTCAAATGCAGTGCAGTTTCATTTCATCTTTTATGCAAAAGTGACCACTCTGCTAAAAGCTCTTTTTAAAGTAATACAAAATAATTTATTGTCTACCTCTTTGTTTAGACAATTGTTGAATTTGCATTGAATACAAGTTTTTAGCAAGTTTTGTTAATAAAATGAAATATGTTTTGTGGTGAAACAGTTTGAGTGCATACAAAGTGTATTGTGTTTTGTATATACAAAGTATTTTATTGGATCTTTTATTTGAGGTGAGTGAGTAATGTAAAGCAAATAGTTGATGAATTTGGATAACTGCTTATCTACATGCATTTGCAATACACGCTTTTATACGTAATGTTGAAAAACATTGGTATTTAGGGAAATGAAATGAATGCAGAATATATTTGTTCGGATGGATTCCTATTTAAGTATTTGACCCTTCAAAAGATTTATAGTAAAGAGCCGACCGGCAGCGGAATTTTTACATGAATTAACAACCAAAAAGGCTCCCAAATAAAAAAGGTTCATTCCATTGAAATACATTTTTGAAATTCCTCTGAGGATTTTACTATTTGCTTTCTTAGCAATGCATTGCAATGCAATGGCTGTGAATTTTAAGAAAATGTCTGTAGCAGTTTTTTTCTCACTTTAGCTAAAGAACAATAAGTAAAAGTAATTTTCACGCAAAAGTATGAACTTCCTCCATTTTTACGAGGATGGCAAGCAAAGGCAAGGCAATTCGCATTTCCGTTCAAGTTGAAGAAATAGCATATTCCTTGGTTAGTTGTCTGCATGTGTCATGTCATGTTAAAGTGGTCGTAAGTAAGAGAATCCATTGAGCAAGTAAAGTAAAGTAATTACACTTTTGCAAAACTTGTCTGCTATGTACATAAAATAATCCCACCTTTTCGCTTTTCTTGTAAAGAGTCAGTAGCTGCAATGACTGACAAACAATTTATGTCCTTGTTTTAAAACCTGGCAAAAATTTCTAATATGAAAACCACTTGAAATTCTTTTACTTGAATTAATATCACAACCATCAACCAGGTTCACTTTTTCAAATGTACAGGGTATCAAGTTATCAACAACTCATTTTGAGGTAAATTTCCATTGTTTTCCACCCAAAAAAATGTGGGCGGCGGGATTGTTTATAAGTACTTAGTTGATGCTTTTCTGTTGTTCAGTATAATGGGACCCCAAGGGATCTTCTTAATGGAGAAATGCAATCACATATTTATTTACACCAGAAAGAAATCCTTTTAATGATGAATGTACGTGGCCCATAAAAATTAGAATGAGATGAAATAAATATTTTAAAGCAGGAAAAGGAAATATGCTTTTCGTAAATTTTTGCGGTGTCGTAAATTTTTTTCATGTCATATTTTGATTTGATTTTGCAGGAGCAATTTAACTGTAACAGAAACGTGTGTTATTTATGTAGCGGTTACTAATCGTTTCAAAGTGTCAGTTGACGGATGTTTAGTTTTTGTGGGAAGATAAACAAAATTATCTAAACTGATGGTAAAACCAAAACCTGACTTATTTTGGCATGAATAGTTTGGTTTTTATGCTTAAATGGAACTGTGTAAGGCAATTTGTCCTTCGATTTGACAAAGCTTTCAAAGCAAAGCAATGCAAATAAACGCTTCTCGATTAAATAAGTTGACCAGATGGCTAATGGCGAGGTGTAATGTAATTGCGTCTTTACAATTTAGTGTCAAAAAGACTTAATCTACTGAAATGAATAAGTTTTATTCTTAATGGTCCCTCAAATTATATGATGAAGATGGATTATATATATTTGTGCATTTTAAGCCGAGGGAACAAATCATTTGAGGTAATTTACTATAATTGGATCCACATTCTTGGCTTAAAAATGTATTCAAATGAATGAATTGATGGATTGTTGTTTAACATTTACTTCAAAACTGAACCGGCTTTGGCTTGGGTTCTATAATAACTTTTCTCATCCCTCATTTTTGGGTATGCTAATGATGAAGAACTTGCCTTTTTTACCATTTAAATACATACAGTTGTAATCACTCTGTTTAGATGCTGACAGATTAAATTTGACATGAGAAAAACATTTTTTTTTCAAGTACTTTTTTAGAAAAAATCTGCATGCCAAAATTTTACATTTGTTTATATCGTAAATCAATCGTCGGCAGACTCGGTAATGTTGTGTTATTGCTGAAAGAGACTCTCATCATAATGCGTGATAACTATAAACCAAGACCCAACCTGTTTCGGGTTAAAACATATATCTTATCGTCAACATGTTTTATTTCCGAACATGTGCGTTGGGCTAGATTGTGTATCCCTGTTGACACTGATTTGGGGTGACCTGGACAGAGAAACCGGAACTGACTAAAACCCATTATTTCCACGCTAGTAAAATTAGATGCTTATAGCTCGTCATTCTGTTCTAAAACCAGATTGTTTGTGACAACAAATATACATATTTATTGCACTCTGTATATGTATGTATACCTTCCCATCCCTATTTCAAAGGCTGCCTGGTTGGCAATGAACATTCTAAGCTAAATTAGTAGATTTAGGCAGTAAAGAAGTCGGAAGGAGATAAGATTTCGAGCATCTCTTCACCGAGGTTCAGTGGAACGGGAGCAGGCAAACTTGGAACAGAGCCCCATTAAAATTATCTTTAAACTGTTCCATTTGTCAACAACTCTCAGCCTCAATTCTTTTCCAGTCTTAAGCATCGTACATTGGTTTGGAAATTGAGTTCAAAAGGACACAGTTTTATTTTGTGCAGCAGTAGCAGCAGAAGCCCTTAAAATAAAATTGCTTTGCAGTATAAATTGTTTTTTCTTCCAAGGAGTGTTGTGCTTGCCAAGTTTTGAAATTAGAAATCCGTCCTTGGACTGTTTTGCATTTGCTACATGTGCGTTAGCCCACTTGCCAAAAGTTGTATATAATAATATGATCATTTCATCCTCTGCTCTGCTTATATGAACTGAGATTAGGATTAGGAGGAAAATTAAATTAAGTTGCAACAAAAGTAGTGAATGAAACGTGAGAGGGGTGAAAGAATTGTGGCTTGCTGTAGTCACGATTGATCTGGGAATCTCATCTTTCTCTCTATATAAAATAATGTTATGTTATTATGTTATGGCTTTATTGGTGGCTTCTGGTGAGAAATATGGAGAGAAAATGAAACCGTAAACCTCGCAAAGAAGAATTACTCACATTATTTCTGGGCAAAAGTAAATGGATTAGAAGAGAATTGCGGTTACCGACATTCTATCCGTTATTGCAAAAAACTACAGATCAATTGAGTCATTATGAGTTGCTGTTGTAAAAGTAATAAAGAGCCTCGTCGTCATTCAACTAAACCCAAAGTAGCTGCAGTGGATGATGGCTCTGATGATGACGATGGAGGGTTTTATAAACCTGCTAGTCGACGTCCTTCGGATTTTGACCTGCCCCCAAAAGTACCAATTTTTAAACCCCCAGCTACAACAGCTGCTGTTGTTCAGCTGCAACCAGAAGAAATTATAAGGCCAAGACCAAAACCAAGTCGAGAACAAATTGTTCAAGTTCAAGAAGATGCGGCGTCGTCAATAAGTTCTCGATCCCTGTCGTCCATCGTAAATCTAGATTATGAGGAAGCGTCTCAGCCTCTTTTGGAAGATGATGAAGAGTCCCAACTAGACATGGCATTGACGAAAGAAGACGGGAGTGACGTTGATGTTGAGTTGACACCTCGAGCATCTCCTGAGCCACCGCCAGTCCCTGTTTTCCCTCCCCCAGAAAGTGAAAGCGAGTTCAGCCTTTCCCCTTCGTCATCTCGCTCTGTTTCTGTCACAAGAAGAAATGGAAATAACGAGAAACATTTTGAACAAAAAAGTAACAGTCTAAGTCTCATTGACATGAGTGCCTTAAGATATGCGGATTCTGCCAGTAGTACTTGTTCCGACTTTGAATATCAAGCTCAACTTAGTAGAGAAGCCAGTAGAGCAAGAGATCGAGATCCCAATTATTTCCAAGCGGATTTTGAAACTAGATCAATTCCAATGTTGAGGCCAAGACCAAAGCAGCATGTTGCCCTTAATAATTTTGCAGATAAAGGAACCTCAACTTTCCTGGACAATTTTGAGGAATTTGATGAAAACCACTCGAGATCGACCACACCAACTCCGCCTCCAATTTCTCCCACGCCACAAGTTATAAAGAGCAGCACTGTTAAAATTGTGCTGAAACAACCACAGCCCTTGTCTTCAAGTGTTGATGTGATTTCTGCAACTAAAACATCACCAGTAACAAAATCAGTCACTCGAAGTTATCCTGGACTAGTCAGTTCGGGATTAGTTAAAGTTGCCCCTACTACAGAAGGAGACAAGGATGATGAGGATGATGACATAAGTCTCATAAGTACTAGTCGAAGCTGTCGATTGCCCTCAATCCCTGAAATTAATCCCAGGGATAGAACACAGAGCGAGGGGATACTCAAACTACCAAATAAAAAACATTATTTGATCAAAACTTCCAATGCAAATAATTCCGGTTCAGCCGCCCCCCTCGTGCCCCCCGTGGCATCTTCTTCTCAAGAAACCCAAAGCTCGTGGTTAACAATGTCCAGTCTAAATGAACAAGATCCAGAGAAATATTCACCTCCCGATTCAGTCTCAAATTCTAGTCCCAATTTGTCTCATCTTGAGCTTGGTCAGTTTGCAATTGACAGAATTTTTGTGTGTGATTTGGTTTGGTTTTCTTCAACATGTCATCATTTCATGTTTCATAATGATGACATGACGCGTGGACTACTGACAGTAAAGATGCCGTTGTAACGACAAAAACTAATCCAACGGGTGGGAAATGTTAATTGCAATAAGTACTGCGGTTGAGAATTGTTAATATCTTGTTAGGTCTCTTTTCAATTTAATAATTTGATTGTTGAGCTACTGCTGGGATTGTTGTTCAATGCTTAAACCTCACTCATATTTTTCAATTCAATCAATTGTTGAATGCTTATGTCTTGTCATGTCCGATGGACAATGACCCTCTTTAATCCGAGTCCATCTTGGGCTGTAGCTATACAAACTCCATTTTCTAATATCACGCACGGTCTAATGCAAATACAAAATACAAATACTTCAGAGGAGATGAAGAAGCACAAAAAACAAATTAAGATTTTGCATGCATTTTTTATTAATGATGATTTTCCTGAGCTAATGATATTAACAATAATTATAATGAAACATACTAATAATAATTGTATTTTTGTAAATTACAGCCTTGGATTTGGCCTCACAAAGTAATGTCCAAGATGCATTCGTCATTGCTGTTGAACAACAGGCAAGAGAGCGACTGGAAAAATTATCTGCTCTCAAAAGAATCAAACCTGTGGATATGACAAAGCTGTCACATCAGGTAATACATTATTTTAACAAAAAATATACCTGAAATGAATCTGAAGGCGATCTTTATGGCTTTTTTTTTACAATGTGGGTAAATGAGATTCTTGGTGGTCTTTGGTAATTACATTTGATGCCTGTAGTGTTGATTTCATTCATCTATAAAATATAAGACAAAATCCCTCTGTGCGGTCCCAGATAATTAATTAGCCAAGCTACACCATTTTCATTAGTGATGAAAAGTTTTGCTATTCTTATACATTTTTTACGTTTCGGGGAAATTGAGATTATAATTAATATTGGTCGGTCACAAAGTTATGCAGGAGTTAATTTATTTCTTGGTCTGTAGCTCTTAAAAGGATTTATTTATCTCTTTTGTGGGTGTCAGAAACAGGGCAACCAAATATGCAATGTGACATCTAAAGAAAATACATTCTAAGGCTTCTCTCCTACTCCTTCGTCATATTAAATTAACTACTTACATCTGTGTGTTGTGTGAAGTGTGCCGCAATTTTTTAGGCCGTAAACATTCCACGAAGAAGGAGGGAGAAAAGTTTGTCAAAAGGATTACTGGGAGTATTAGCTATTAATGGTTCGCAACGACTACTTACATGTTTTTCCTTAGCAAGCTTAAGTATTCGAAGAAGAAGTAGAAGAAGAACACAAGTTTTTTGTTTATCAGCATTCTCCAGGATTCTTACTTGATTGGTTGACCATAAAATAAAACCTTATTTTCCTGGAATAGTTAAAGTTAGCAATAACCCAAAATTATGTGTCATTAAATTAGACCAACTTTGGAGAAAGTTTCAAAACTATTCTGTGAGAAATCAATATCGCAGTATATAAGAAGTGCTAATAAGTGTCACCGCCACTTTGGCCAAGCCAAGCTAATCATTGCGGAATTCATGAATTATGTAGGCTCATATATTATATATGGAAGGGAGAAAATGAGATTGGAAAAATGGAGATTTTGTAGATCTATGTACTCCAAATAAGCCAATAATGCTTCAAAAGAGCTTTTGACACGAAGAGAAAGTATGCACAGGCATAAGCATTTGCAAACATGAAACTATGCATTGCTTTTAACATTATTTACACTGAAATTAAACAACTTGAATTGCAACCTGTTTCAACAAAATAGGTTCACAGTTAGTCAAATGCAGGTAAATTTTCAAGTCTGTGGCTGACACCTCCAAATTCCGTATTCAATGAAAGGATTAACTGGACCATGAATCCAGGATATCATAATTATCTCTCAAATCTCTGATAAAATTTACCTGAACCACATTCTAGTTCCAATCTCTCTCTTTGTCGCAAATTAAATCCGCTTCACTTCAACTTAATTCAATCCAATAGAGACAATGATTATAATTGCTTGAGAATGGGAAGAGATAATTTATTAGTATGACGCAAAAGACTTGACTTTGCGGCATAACTCAATTTGGAGGAGAATATGACAAAATACAATTCCTCTCACTCCTTTCTTTCACTTTCACTTCCGCAACCGAACAATAACAGAACAACGCTCATTTTTGATTTCGATTATGAAAATGAGTTTCTAAAAATACAACTTGCTTCTCATTTCCTCCGAAATAAGTAAGATAATGCAAATATTTTGTGAATCTAGCTGAGCGAAGTCCCATCGGCCGGAACGTCGGAGTTGAACGGGCTGATCGAGGCAGCAACAGGGAGCCCTATATATGTCACATCCGCATCCGAACTGAGCAGTTCTACCTCAGCCCTCCACAGCAGATCTCCACTCCCGTCCGGCGGCGGCGGCGGAGACACCAAAAGCGTCACTGAAGGACTAGGCCTTGGACTAGCCAACGGACAAGGCAGCAGAGAAAGCATCAAGTGAGTCCTGCCAATTATTTGTCTTAAATTGCAAACTTATTTTAAGAGTCTATTAGAGAAAGGGAAAGTTGGGGAGAAAATTGGGTTTTTGTTTTAGTTCACAGTTTGAGAGAAACGATTGGTGAAAGTTTGGATTTAATTAGGTCCCATTTGTTTTTAAACGGGAACAAAGCTATTGACAAAAGAGACTTGCTGTCTGGAGCTGACATGTGTCAGAAAATAATGAATAAGAGTTTGATTTCTTGAGAGAAAGTTTTGTGGAGAAAGTGAGAAAATAAGAAAAGAGGGGATGCTGATAAAAATATTTTCCCAAGATTGAAAAAGTAGATTGGACATCAAAGATTTAGGATTTAGGAATTTTTATGTCCACATGTCAGCCCATTGTCATTTTTACATTGGGATTATGTAGGAAATGAATTACTAGCTAGCTACTTTCACTTTCTTATCTCAGGTACAATATACACAAACGGTTTCTCATAAATTATGAATCTAATTCCAACTCAACTCCCCCTCCAGCCATTTATCAAAGTTTGTCTGATTTTTCCCCCATTGTCTATCTGAGCTGACCGTGGATTCTCCAATTTCCCCTAACAATGGGAATTGTTAAGGGAAAGCATTGTCATCAGTAGTAACTTGCGACGGAATTGAGTTGGGAATTCCTTAAAGAGCTTTGCGTCCGAGTTGTTCACTTTCTTTTTCTCCGTGGTTCTTTTTTATTGACGGTGGGATTAAATAAGTTCAAAGGGATTGTTATCATCAAACGGATCATACTTTACACTCCAATCCTTAAGAGAAAAAGAAAGAAATTGGAAGGAACTATAATTTTTCACGCACCCCGAACAACTAATCAATCGCAAAGAGTGTTTGCTTGAAACATAATTTTCCCTACTGAAATTTTAATCTGACTTCACACGCCAGTGAAACAAATAGATAACAATTAGTTAAACAAATTGCTTCTGCTCGCTTAATCAATTTGGGATAAACAAAATAAATGGAATCTTTGTAGACAAGAACCAATTTCTAAACGTGATTAGAACAATTAGTCCAGAGAGTAAGTAGCTTCCTTTTTAATGCGACTCAATCATGCAACACTCAAATCGATAGCAGTCTGATTACAAACCACATAATAATATAATCTCATTTTGGTTTCACTGGACCCTGTATTATTTATATTATAATATCAATTACAGCAGAATAAGATAGCATTAGATATCGTCCAACTCATTCATGGCCTGTTTTCATTCACTTATTGACATCCGTGCAGTTAAAAAATTTGCCGGAATGTTACAAAACAAATGGCAATTTAAAAAGTTGGTTAGTTGCAAATTGGAGTTGAGTTTGAGTGTTGAGTGAAATTTTTGTGACTGCTGCCGAAACGCCCATAATAAAAATTGACTATGAAACGAAGACTAAAGCTAAAATCTCTAGGCTCTCTTTTAAGGTAGGCGTTTGAAGCTACTATAGATTGACTTATGGATTAAGATTTATAAAGATTACCTTCAATTTTGATGGAATTTTGCTGCTAAAGTTAATCCGATGAGAGAACAGTCAACTGAAGAGCTCACGTCCCCTGCCATCATGTGATGTAATCCTAATCTCCTATCACTATTTTTGATCGGGGATTTAAAAGATAACTTTTTAGACTGAAAAGAAGACAGTCGAGTTTGGGTTCAAGCGTTTTACTTTTCAGTCACTCAGTCAGTTAAAAAGATGAATAATTGATCTTGAGATTTTTTTTTGCTTCTGCAAATTTTGACAGTACATGCACTAGACATCACTCACACTTAATCAAAATGTTAGGGTTGAATTGAAGTGGATGAAAATACTAAAAGATGCATGCAAAAATGCTGAGCAAGTCAAGGCACAGGGTGTATTGAATGTTTTATATCTTAAATCAAGATTTATCTGCATAGCATCTTTTTATCCACCCTGCAAATGCTCTTTCGAGATGAGATATGACACAGCCAAGAAAAAACAATACTGGTGTTCTTGGCAAAATATTATGATAAAACTCAAACTCATTTCTATCTCATTTTCATTTGTTTCATAGCGGACCTTCAAAGCCAATTTCCAGCTCGAGAGAAAATCTTGGGGGCTCTGTCGAAAGCATTGAAGCCAAATCCGGAAGCGCATCCGCATCAAGTCGCGGGGGCCGCAGCGGAAGTCGGGGCTCCTTAACTACAGAACCTACCACCATGATAAATATGGTGGAATGGGACAACGGTCCTCATCGAGAAATGGCCGTGGACGTCCCTGAATCCTTCGTCCCCCGAAATAAGACGCCACCGCGATATCCTCCAAATAAAGCCTCAACTATAAACAACAATAACAAGATCCCGGTAGGAAAGACGCTGAGTGGTACTGGTCCAGTAATTAGTGATGGTGTTGGACTTCGGGGGGCAAACGGAAAACCGATCCCCCCTCCGAGAGTTGCAGGCCAAGAAAATAATAACAATCAAATTCCAGTAGTCCAGCCAAGAACGAGTGTGGGTGGCAGTCCGACGAAAGCCACACCCACAACGCCGTCCAGGGATGAGGCAGAGAGGATCAGAAAGTATCAGGTGAGATTTTTGAAACATTATCCGCATCTACATATCTTTCTTTTTGGGAGGGGAAGAGATCGATAGAATGTTTATTTTATGCTGTCATAAATATCTTTTAGTGTAGTGGTATCAATTTTACAGATGGATTTTTCCTTTGATGTGGTGGAAAAGAGAAATTGATATAGTTTTTCGGACAGGGAAAGCATTGATCTTTGCATACACACAATACACAATTCCGTGTAAATCATCCAATGAATGACAACCATGTATAAACATTTTTATTGATCTTCATAAAATGATATCTATATTTGATATTTGATGGGCAGCTTCTTCCAATAAAAATTAATATAAACTTTCATAAGATTACATGTTTGCATTACATGTTTTATGGATGGAAAGCAAATTACAAATTAGAGTCGTTTGTGCAATAAACCTACTTACATTATTTGATTTTAGATGAGCTAAGCTTTAATTAACGCCCTGATGGCACACAGTTATTAAAATTGGTCGCAGCTTTTATTTGATTGTGGGCTGATTATGAGAGGATTGTTTTATGTACAACCGGTAAAATTTATTTATTTAGAAGGTGTCCCAAACGTTTCCCAATTATTTTCGAGATGAGGCTCGGAATAAATTCAATATGCAAATGTTGTTGCAGTTGACTGATGCAGTTTCAAATAGTAATTAACGCTTGTTGTTACCATTTATATAAATTATGTAACAGTCCACAGAACAGAGATAAAGATTTAGAAAGATGACTCCGCATCTATTTAATTTCTACGAAATAAGATTCGTTCTATTAAGCGAGGGCCGTTAGCTAAATATTTTTTACCTACATAAATTATATGGAAGGGCCATGAATAATAGCCAAATTAAATGGATCGCACGACTCGCTCCAACCAAATTACAGATATAAATAATATTGGAAATTCAATATCAAACAATGCCAAGTGTCGTATGGCCAAGCCACGAACCAATTATTGGTCTACAGCCAGAGAACTCACCTGTGTATAAATTACTTGCAGATGCATTTGTTGTTTAGTTCATAGTTAGTGTAGGTGTATGCTAATGAATAGAAAAATAAATTCCAATATTCTCGTAAACAGAGGTAAATGGAGTCAGTCAGCTAAATTGCACCAGTCATCATCAACCACTGCTCTTGGCTGGTTCTCGTGGGATTTTTTTTTTTTTTTTTTTAGATTTTTGCAGAAACTAGGAATTTATTTTGTTCTAAATTGTTTGTGACAGAATGTCAAGTTGAAGTGAAGTGGTTAAGTCGGGCTAATGGTGTTTCAGCTTTCTTTAGTTTTAGCGAAAGAGCTTCAGATAAATGTGAGATGAGTGATCTGATCTTAAGCTCAAACTGTTGCTCATGCATAACGGAAACGGGGACCCTTTTGGGTATCAGGAAAGAATATATAGGCACAAGGTAAATTTTTTAACATAGGATTGAATAAAAATGATTTGTAAAAATGGAACTCGTTTAAACAACTCAAAGTGCTCCGTGTCAAGGCACAACAAAAAGATCATATACCACACTTCGTGTCATCTTCAAATCTTTTGTTTTGTCTCCACTTGGCATAAAAAGTCACGAAGACTGTCAACTATACATACTTAAGTATTTCAAAATATTATTTTCTTCCTAGAAGCAAAGCACTAAATTGGCTCAATTCTCTCAAAACTACGTAAAGCACATAATTCCCCTGCAGTCTTAACTAAAGTGTTTTTTTCATCTTTTTTTAGGAGGAGCTAAAGAAGCGAAGGGAAGCCGAAGAAAAGCTTGCAAAAGAACAAGAATTTTTGCGCACTTCCCTCCGAGGTTCCAAAAAGTTACAAGCTTTAGAAAATGCGATTCCTTCAACAGTCTCGGGCTTTGACAACGACGCGTATGACGTGGAGGCCGAAATTCCGTATCCACAACCAAGATTTGAACCTCCAAGTTTGCAGAGACCTGTGGGTAAGTTATGAAATAGAAACTTTTTTTTTTACAAGATATGACATTTGATAAACCGTTTAAAATTGCAAAACAAATTGACCCATCCCACTTTTACCTTTTTAGTTTGGCTTTGAATGGTTATTATGGAATATGAGAAATTAATCAAAAGTGATTGGATTTGGTCAGGGGATGGATTTATGAATTTTCCTTTTCCACGCATTTTTTTATTAGCATTTCCTTTGGTTTCAATTTCATCAGTTGATGGATGTGGTTTGCTGTTTGCTTTGGGAAATTGAAAATAGAAAATGTGATACGTTTCAGGAAAGTGAAAAAAAGTCCATCAACCTCATATTTTATTTTACGCACTGACATTTTCGTAATTAGCTTAAACTTGGCAAAAGTAATTTGTGATGAATTTGTGAAGGCATCCACTTTAATTAATTAGCAGCACAGAAAAAATGCAAATCATGGAGGTGGGAAGTTTAGTAATGGGATGTTTTTTAAAACTATTTTTTTAAAAGGACATTCATTTAACAATTCAAAAGTTGAGCTATAAATTATATTTAGCTTTAGTCAAGAGACAAAATTTTAGCACTTAGTTTTAATGAGCTCATTAACGCCTTAAATAAATTCTTAATTTACTGTCGCCTTTTATTTTGGAGACAAAGCAGTTAAAGGACTCCCAAAAAAGTGTACAAGGCGGTCCAAAAAAAGTAATTTTACAGATATTTTGGGCTTTGAGAATACAAATTATTATGCACAGCATTTCATTACAACTGCCAAGATTTTACTTTTTACTTTTGTCAGTAATTCAATCCTGACATAAAAGTTGCTGCAGCATTAGCTCTAACTTTCGTGACTTGTAAACATTGAGCTAGCAAAAGTATCGTATTCATTTGGCCTAACTTTTAGTTGGGTTCTGGTTGGAAACTTGATGATCATAACAATAATGCTCCAGGCATTGGATGGCCTTGTCAGCACAAACACAACACCACACTACCTCTTAAATTCCCTACCTTTCAACTCCGAGTAGGCTTTTAATGTTTTAATGTAATTCAGTCAGAGTTTGTCTCAAAAGAAGATGTAACTCTGATCTTGAGCAAATAGCAAATAACCCTAAAAAAAATTGGGTGTTCTAATGCAAATTTTCTCATCATTCTCATGAGATGTAAATACTAGGACAATGAACCAACAGGATTTTGAATTGAGTTGATAATTGCAGCCTGTGAAATTTGAAATTTATTGACCACGTAGCAAACAACAATTACTTAGGGTTTTTATCCCTTTCTAATTATAGTTTACGCTCGAGTGTTGCAAAAACTTGCGGAAAATATTTTTCCATTTAGTTTGTCATTAGCAAAGACAACTTAATTCCATCTTTATAGCCACTTAGCACAAAAATCGAGGTTATGTTAAAGCTAAGCTAAGCTAAACTAAAGCTACCGTTACAGGGCAGCGATTTATTTATGCAAGGCGTTAAAAGTAAAGTATGTTGACCTCATCCATGGGTAGTGAGTGTTATATGAGAATGAGAATGGCCACAAAACTTTATATGGAGATGAGCACATATTAATATGAGATGTTTTAATTTTATGCTTCTAGGACTCGCAGACCTCGTGGCAAGTTTGCAAAGGGTGCAACAAACATTAAAGAAGAATGGGCTTCATCTGGACGATTCTGTTGCCGCAGTTGGTTCTTTGATGCAAACTCCCGAATTCCAACAAATTCTTGCAGTTCATAGTAAAGTACAAGATAAGTGGTGCGTCAATGCCCCTCCGACCCCAGTATCTCCACATGCCAACCAACTTGTCCAAGAGGTATGAACATCTCCCTTATAAAATAGCTATCTGTTTGACATGATTTTTGTCCGAAACGCTCTTCTGCGCAAGTCACAAGTTAAAT